>RCUC01168901.1:0-47848 GCA_003697995.1 Taxidea taxus jeffersonii
CTTGAACTCACAACCCTGAAATCAAAACCTGAGCTGATAACAGAAGTCTGATGCTTAACCAACTGAGCCATCCAGGTATACTGGGGGAACCCCTAAGATGAGAATCACACTATGGGTTCCAGAACAATGCCATAGTATGTGCAGCAGAGAATTAATTACACTAAAAACAGCTCTTGGTGTGCTAGTAGGCCCTAATAGAAATGGTACATGTGACCATGGACGTGAAGTGGCAAAGAGAGAGAGCTATACACCTTGAATTGGGTTCTCCCAGAACCACCAATCATATAAGATCAAGCAGGTCTCGCCATAGTCAACCCAGTGGCAGATGGAAGTGGCATTACTTGGAACAAGCAACAGGAGACAGTGCATACCTCCAAGTCATCCATTACTCTTTTGCCAGGACTAGTCTCTCATGGAACAGCTAGCTATAGCTAAATGAGAAGCCACCACCAAAATAGAGGAAGAGCCAAGCTAAGTTCATAAGTTAGTTGGTTCAGTATGTGGCTGCAAGCTGAACTTGCCAGTTATTAAAAGCAATTAGTGGTGATCTTGAAAGGCAGTGGCTAGATGAGATTATAGCAGTTTAAAGTTCTGGGTATCTAAAGTTTTCTAAAGTTTTGGGTATCACTCAACCACATCAACTATGAAGGCCAGCAGTGGAGCTAGTCAAGAGTGAGGAAAATCTAGAATGAGTAGTAAAGGAGGCAGATGTTTGTCCCTGAAATTAGCTGCAGCAGGGGTGTTTGTAGTTTGCACAATTCACCTTCCTCTTGCTCCCCTTCCTCGTATTAGAAACCAACCAGAATCTTGGAAGTGCTGATTCCAGATTATGTGAATTCATTGTAGGAAGTAAATAGATCCAGAAGATACACTGGGGATAAACTAATGAATGCTGTGGTATGCCACCCGAATCCCTTTTAAGGGTCTTTGTACCTATTTCCCAGCTGTCAGAAATATTGACTATCCACTTTGCAGAAATGTCTGTTCATGTCCTCTGCCCATTTCTTGATTGGATTATTTGTTCTTTGGGTGTTGAGTTTGCTAAGCTCCTCAAAAAATTGAAAATAGAGCTACCTTATGACTCAGCAATTGCACTACTGGATATTTACCCTAAAGATACAAATGTAGTGATCCGAAGGGGCATGTGCACCCGAACATTTATAGCAGCAATGTCCACAATAGCCAAGTTATGGAAAGAACCTAGATGTCCATCAACAGATGAATGGATAAAGAAGAGTGGTATATACATACAATGGAATACTATGCAGCCATCAAAAGAAATGATATCTTGCCATTTGCGACGACATGGATGGAACTAGAGGGTATTATGCTTAGCGAAATAAGTCAATCGGAGAAAGACAACTATCATATGATCTCCCTGATATGAGGAAGTGGAGATGCAATGGGGGTAGGGGTTAAGGGGGTAGGAAAAGAATAAATGAAACAAGATGGGATTGGGAGGGAGACAAACCAAAAGAGACTCTTAATGTCATAAAACAAACTGAGGGCGGTGGGGGTGAGGGGTGTTGGGAGAAGGTGGTAGGGTTACATTATATGTTTAAATTAAAAAAAAAAAAGAAATATTGACTATCCATAGCTCTTATCTGCACCCTTCTTTCGGACTTACCCTTGGTTTGTGCAAGCTTCCTCACCGAAGGTTACATCCCCTCCTCCTGGATAGTGTGCAGCCAGCGATTTGTCAAGGCAGGTCTGTAGAGGCTGGGCCTCTATGCCTCAGTTGGAGCAATTCTGCAACTCTGAAGGGCCGTCTCAACTCTGTTGAACTGCATCACGGTTGAACTCTTCCCTCTCCCCAATCCTGCCTTCCTCACTCCTCAAGTATATTGTTCTCACTACCCCCAATAAAGTGCCTGCATGCTTATCTCCACTTCAGGGTCTCTTTTTAATAGTAGTCCCTAACTCTGTTAAAACGATGCTTTTTTTTTTTTTTCTTACCTAGCTGTTGTAAATGTATACTAAGTTATTTTGTTGATGGTCTTTCTAAGACAAGAAATGGTACATTTACACATATACTTACATGATTCTTTCATGTTTCTTGAAGGCCTGCATGTCGTATTTCATTTAGCATCCTTTTCTTTGCCTTCTCCGTAAAATAAGATTGCCAGAGCTGGGTAACTGGAGACACAGCCTAGGAGATCTGACATTTACTCATCTAATATTCAAAAGTGCCATAACCTATTTTCTCTATTTCTCTAGCCTTGATATAAAGAAAACCCCTGAAACAGCTCCTTTTAATATGAAACAATGCATAATCTTTACCAAAGCCACCAATTTCCTGTACCTTTAAGCCTCTCTGTCTCATTTCAAAAACCGCAAAACACTATCATTAACAAAAGCCAACAGTATTTCTCAACCTAAATTCAAATTTGATATTTCAGTTTAAGTTTACTACAAAAAACATCTTCAGAACAATGTTTTTAAGGATAACTTTTCATTAATAGCAAAATGAAATCCAAACTCCTGCCATGTTAGGTCCTCCCTATTTTAAATTAATCTCCACTATGCTCTCCTCCAGCTAAACTGACTGATAGTTCAGATATGTCTTGTCCAAGAAAGGGACACCCTTAGGGATGCTCTTCTCTCTCACAACTCTCCCACCCATTAGACAAGCCAGTCTCTCGAGTCATCTCTTCTACCAGTTTTCATGACCAACAGCAGTCGTGAAAGCATCTCCCATTGCTCATGGGAGAAAACCCTAATCCTCAAGCCAGCTCAGAAGGTCCTGTACAGTCTGGCTTTCCCCAACACCCAGCTTTCTGTTGCACCTTGCTCTCTAATTTTTAGTTATACTAGAATTTTCTCTCTTATTACCACCATGTTCTTCCTCTTAAAGTGTTATTTGCATACCAGCCCTCATTCCTATAATGCTTCCTCTGGTCTGAAAGGTTCAGTCCTTTGCCTAGTTAATTCTTACACTTTTAGATCTAAGATCAGTTTTCCCTTCCTCAGGGAAACTTTCCCTGATTCCCCCAAATAGATAAGAATTCCTTTATTATATACTCTCACAGAACACGTCATTCCAGTCATGGCTCTAGCGAGGCATGAGTTAACTTTGTTTTCCTTATTGATTTCAGGGCTTTTCTGATTGACTTAGTCGAGGTCCGGATAGATCAGAAATACCTTCTTGAGGTGTTCCCAGGAGGAAGGGATGGAATATAGGAAAGCAAGGCTTACACAAGTCTTTGGAAAATTGGGAAGAATGAAGCCTGGGGAGAAGCTACCATTAGAATTCAGGAAATTATAACATGCAATAGTTACTTATGATCTCCACTGGGCTTCATGGCTAATTCACAAGGGAAATCCTAGAAGCTGTTGGCAAAACCTGCTCTCAGCTGTCTGCCAAAGCTCTGAAGTTTTTTATGCTTTTTAGAAAAAAATATCTTGTGCTTCTTTTCTTTCTTCTAAGTCTCTTATGAGTACCCGTCATTAGTGAAATTGAATCTACAGGAATTTGGGGCAATCCAGTTCCCAGGTTTCTAGATCAGGTTTAACACTTTTTTTTTTTTTTTTTTGCGAAGGACCAGAGAGTCAAATATTTTAGGCTTTGTCATTGTAGCTCAGAAAGCACACAGAGGTGCTGAAATTTGAATTTTTACATGTCATGAACTCTTATTTTTATTTAGATTTCCCCTGAACCATTTAGATATATAAAAACCATTCTCAGTTTGGAAGCAGTACAAAACAAGTGGCAAACTGAATTTGGTCCACGGGTACTTTTTTGCCAGCCCTTGCTCAAGAGCCGGCAAAACAAGAAGGGTGGGTATGGTGACAAGCCAACAGACAACCTAATCACTGACTAATAAAACCATAATGACTTTAGAATCTCAATGAGGCCATAGGCATGAGTTTGCCAGAAGAAGTGAGGAGTAGAAGTAGATATTGGGAGACATCACTTCTGAGATGTACTCGTGGCTTCTTGACCTGCTCAGGCTCAGTCTTCTATGTACCAATCACATTTCATAATGGAATGCTGCCGCATACGTCCAAGTTCATAATTCCTTGGACCAGAGGACACTCAGATGTTGATGGTAGCTATTCTTATAGTCCATTGTCATAACCACTGGTGTTCCATTCCACAGTGCGCTGTTCTTTTCCTATAGTGGCAAATTCAAAGCAGCTCTACTAAAGGAAAATAGTAGTTGGCAGATGAAGAAGTAGTCTTTCTCCAAAATCTCAGGGATCTGCATTATGACGTTCCCACTACTGGCTACATGTTTTATCCCTTTCTGCCACAAATTCTCTAAGCACCACTCACTCAGTCTGCTGGGTCAAAGGCCTAAGTGGCAGGTCAGTCTGTGCAGAAGCATGGACCTGATGCAGACTCCACCTTGCTGCACATATACTTAGAAAAGAAGCCTTACAGGTTATCTGGTAGATGGACTAGAGCAGTGCACCCATATACAATCTCTTAGATATCCTAAGTGCTAGGGCCCTTTTGCTGTGGGCTATGCAATGTAAAATAGCTTATTTTCTCTCACTGAAGAGGGAATATCTTGATATTTTTCAGACCATTGTCCTATTAGACACTTCATAAATATCACAGATCTGTGAATGTTGACATTTTTTTCTCCCTTCCTCAATCATGCTTTTTCTTCCTAAGGCATCTAGTTGCTAGTTTATTCCTAATTACATGGCCAAATTAATATACTCCAACATGATATTTTGTTGCATATCAAGATGATCAAGTTCCCTCCAGACCAGAATAACAACTATTCAAAGTACCTGCCTGCAACGATAAGGTAAAGAGTTTGCATCCGAAGGTAAATCAATATATTGCTCCCTCATCAGAAAGACTTGCTAAGGAAAAAATCTGTGATTGGACCTAAACATACATAGTTCATATTCTGGTGCAAACTCCTTAATTCATTGGGGACAAGCAAGAAACAGGGACCAGAAACCAGTTCATAGATGACACCTTGAGGGTCACTGTTGTAGACTGCAACATGACAGAGATCAGACAGAGCTTTGATAAAAGACAGCAAAGTGTACTGCTGAACCACTGGACAAAGGTGAGATGTTGCAGGTTATACTTACTGATGGAAACTAAAAGGAAGTTTTGAAAACTAAAAGTATTTGCTAGGGCAATAGGTTCATATCACATGCAAGGGGAAAATTTATTTTAGTAAAAATACCAGCTATAGCTTGCCCCAGGTTACCAGGGTCCCATTTCCCTCTGGGGGAGAATGCACTCATTAAATTTATGCATGACTCAACTCCGTAATCCAGTTTGATGGGCTGTGTCTTAGGGCCACTTCTGGAACCAATTACTATATCAGTCGAGATTTTGACAAGAAATGGAAGGTATACTTGAGCAGTAAAATGAGGGATTTAAAAAAAAAAAGATTGTTTACAGTGGTGTGGTGCTAGTAAGCTTAGGAGACTGCAACAAAGGTTTCTAAAGCACCCAGAAAGTAGCAAGAGCTGAAAGTCACTATCATCCATAGACCAAATTGTAAGAGGATGAAGCAGTGTTGCTGGAATCAGGAGAGCTAAAACCATGGGGTAAAAGGCTACCCTCCAGGAGGCTCGTAGAGGAATGTAGCCCCTATATAAAAGTGGACCAGCAAAGGGAAAGCACCATTTCTCTTTCTGCCAGCTGATCTGCTTGCTATTGGTGCCTTGCAAAACCCAGTTCTCAGTCAGAAAGCAAGGGAATCCTGGTGATGCAGTCACAAGTGGTTAGCCTCCCATGACACACAGCCAGGTAGATAAAGCCTCTGGAGAAGCCAGTAGAGAAAAACACATGCACTCATGAAAGAAAACAGAGAATAACATGCATTCATTCACAAGAGAAAGTTTTGATGATAAAATAGGTTATATCTCTACAATCCGGTACCATAAAGCAATTAAAAAAATGAACTAGCTTTCCAACATAAATACAATTCAAAAATATAATAAGTGAAAAACAGAAAGCACCCGGAGGATATCCACACTATAACATTTATATAACCTTTGAAATCCAATAAAAACATATTTTATGGAATCATAAATATGTAGAAAAAGATGTTCTGGCAGTAACAACTGGGGATGCAGTTCTCTATACATCACTTTTATGGGTTGAATATGCCTGAAAATATCCTCTTTCTACCTTCTTCACACTTGAACAATTTGGTAAGACGTATTAGTTATCTTGCTATGTGTTGGGGGTTCAATTGCATCCTCCAAGAAGCTATGTTGAAGTGTTAACTCCTAGTACCTCAGAATGAGAACTTACTGGGAAATAGGATCATTGTAGTTGCAATTAATTCAGTTAAAATGAGGTCATTATGCAGTAGAGTGAGCCCTTAGTCCAATATGACTAGTATCATAAGAGGAGAAGAGACACGGGGACACCGTGTGAAGGTGCAGACAGAGATTGGGAGTGATACAGCTGCAAGACAAGGAATGCTGAATATTGCTAGCAAATCTCCAGAAGCTACAAGAAACAAGGAAGGAGTCTCCCCTACAGGTGTCAGAGAAAGCATGGCCCTGCTGACACCTTGATTTTGGACATCCAGCCTCTAGACCTGAGACAATAAATTTCTGTTGTTTTAAACCACCTCGTTTGTGGTACTTTGTTGTGGCAGTCCTGAGAATCTAATACTACAATCTAATCTCAGGATTCTTCCCCAGAGTAACTGATGTGCTTCTGGGCCATGAGGCTCTGTTAGGAAGAGACGGGCATCTCAATCTTTCAGTCCAGGGCAGTCTGCTTTTCTCCTACCCTGGAATGACTCAGGCCCCAGATGTGCAGACACAGTGTGATCCAGGAAGCCAGCTCAGCTATAGTTCTCTATATGCCTTTCAGAAAAACCTCTCTGTTTCTGATTGATGAGATTTTCATTTCTAGTTTTCATAGTAGGCTTGGTGTTTATAAAATATGTTTATATGCCGCTATCATTTATCTGTTTAGACTGGAATAGAGAAAGATTTTGTTTATGTTCAATCAGTGGTATTGGACTGGATGAATTGCCATAGTCTACTTAGACCCAGATTCATTTTTTGTTTCTGATGGTCCTGAGTCATATTACTTACTCAAGAGCTCATTGAATTCATGAATACTATAAATGAAGTGCCAAAGTACTTAGGAGAATGAGCTACCCAGTGTACTCAAAGGATAATCCTGGAAAGTGCCCAGGACCAGATGCCTGTGGGTTTCATTTATTTATTCTGCTTTTTTAGAAGCAGAGACACTGTATGATGTTATGGGGAAAACATTGGAGAAGAAAGAAGAAAACTGGATTCTAGCTCTGGCTTTAATTATATCTAATAAACATTTATTGATATCTGCCATGTGCAATGCAATGCAATGTAGTAAGCTCTGGATTATATAGTATGGAGGTAAAAAGAATGGAGAATTTAAATGAATATATCCAAACTCTTGGCTCTGGCTTACCATGCCCATATGCTGGACCACTCTGGATGACCTCATGCTGTACCCCTCTCCTCAATGTGCTTCAGCCTCACTGGCCACTTTCTCATCATTGCAAACACCCAGCTTCTTCCCACTTGGGGGCCTTGGATTGAAAGGGTCCTCTCCTTTTTTCTCCACGGTGACTGATGTCAGTCGTAACGCCATCCATTATAATCCTTTGCATACTGCATATTACTATCCATTTGTCTTGATCATCTGCTCTATGTATTTTTTGTCTTTCTGTCCTCTTTACCTGGTTTTCCTCTTTGGGGCATGGTTTTGGGAAAGCAAGATTTGGATCAAAATCCTATCTCATATATCCTTCCTTTTGAATACTACTGCTATTCTAACAGTCAGAAAAGAAATAAGCTGGAAAACAATACTTTCTCTGCTTGAAAAAGAGATTATGGATTCAGGCATTAATGACTATCTAATATTTTCCTCTAGATTTTATAAGTAGGAAGACGGCTTTGAATAACTTGCCACTGGAAAGTGGTTGAAAAAATTTTAGTCCCATGTTAGATAAGATGAATCACATGGGAGGGATATATGTGCTATGGCATATCCTTTGGTCAATTGAAGAATTTCTCCCTTCAAGTTTCATCTCCAAGGAAGCTTTTCTTTTCTTTCTTCTTTTTTTTTTAAGGTTTATTTATTTTAGAGAGAGTGTGCATGTAAGCAGGGGGAGGGGCAGAGGGAGAGAGAATCTTAAGCAGACTCCCCACTGAGCGTGGAACCCAAGGTGAGGCTAAATGCGGGGCTTGATCTCACAACCCCGAGATCATGACCTGAGCCAAAATCAAGAGTCACATGCTTAACTGACTGAGCCATGCAGGCTCCCCTTCGGGGAAGGTTTTCAGACTGATACACAATATGACAACCAAGACATCGACATTAATACAATTCACCAAACTTACGCAGATTTACCCAGTTTTAGTTTTACTCATTTGTGTGTGCGTGTTCATTTGGTCCTATGCAATTCTGTCACATGTGTGAGTTCGTGCACCACCACCATGGCAAGATACAGAATGGTTCCGTCATCATAAGGATCCCTGTGCTGCCCTTTATAATTACATCACCTCCCATTTACCTACTCCACCCATTTTCCTAATCCTTGGCAATAACTAATCTGTTCTTCATTTTTAAGATTCTGTCATTTCTGCTGTAGTTTGGGGCTATTACAAATAAAGCCGCTATGAATATTTTTATACAGGTTTTTGTGTGAACATAAGTTTTCATTTTTGGGGGTAAATGCCTGGGAGTGGAATTGCCGAGTTGTATGTGATTCCATGTTTAATTTTGTAATAATCTGCCATACTCTTTCCTAGAGTGGCTGTTCCGTTTTTCCATTTTACATTTCTATCAGCAATGTATGCCCAATCCAGTTTCTCTGTATCTTTGGTAGTGTTTGGTGTTGTCATTGTTTTTTATCTTAGTTCTTTTGCTGTGTAGTGATATATCTTAATTTACATTTTCCCAATGGCTAACAATGTTGGACAGCTTTTCTTTTTAAAGATTTATTTAGGAGCACCTGAGTAGCCCAGTCGATTGAGGATTGGCCTTTGGCTCAGGACATGATCCTGGGGTCCTGGGATCAAATCCCGCTTCAGGCTTCCTTGCTCAGCAGGGAGCCCACTTCTCCTTCTCCCTCTGCCTGCTGCTCCCTCTGCTTGTGCGCTCTCTCTCTCTCTTTCAAATAAATAAATACAATATTTAAAGAAAAACAATAAAGATTTATTTATTTATTTTAGGGGGGAGGGACAAAGGGAAAGAATCTTCAAGCAGACTTCCTGCTGAGCTGGAGACAGATGTGGGGCTCAATTGAGATCATGACCTGAGCAGAAATCATGAGCCACCCAGATGTCCCTGTTGAAAAACTTTCCATAAGCTCATTTGTCATCTGTATATCTTTGGTGAGATATCTGTTCACATCTTTTTACACAGTTTTTAATTATGTTGTTTTTTTACTGCTTAATTCTGAGAGTTCTTTATGTACTCTAGATGATGGCCCTTTTACCAGAATGTAGTTTGCAAATAATTTTGTCTAATTTGACTTTCATTCTCTTCATATGGATTTTCCCAGAGCAAAAGATCTTAATTGTGATGAGGCCTAAATGATCACTTTTTAGTTTTAGGGATTATATTTTGGAGACAAGTCTAAGAATTCTGCTTGTCCTAAATCTGGAAAAAAAAATTTTATTGTTTTTTCTGTCTAAAATCAATATTGCACTTTTCTGAATAACTTGCCAAAATAGTAAGCTTTAATATTGGGTAGAGCAATTTTTCTTACTTTTTTATTCCTTGTCAAGATTGCCCTTCTGTATGAATTTTAGAATAAGCTTGTCTGTATCTATAAAAATTCTTGTTGGGATTTTTATAGGAATTATATTAAACCTATAGATCAATTTGAGAAGAGAATGGTTTTTAGTTTTTGAAACTTTCAATGCACAAATGAGTATATCTCTCAATTTATTTAGGTATACTTGATTTCTTTTATCAGCATTTTATAATTTTCAACATGTAAATCCTATAGATATTTTAATAAGTGTATATCTAAGCATTTCATTTTCAATAGAACAATTGTAAAAGGTATTATATTTTTCAGTTTTATGAGGTTTATTGTTAATATATAGAAATGCAGTTGATATTTTTATATTGGTTTTGTATCCTATGAAATTATTTAACTCATTTATTAGTTCTAGGGCTTTTTTTTTTCTAGATTCTCTGGGACTTTCTACATAGACAATCATGTCATCTGCAAATAGAGGCTATTTTAACCTTCAAATCTGTATGACCTTTGTTTCTTTTTCTTGTCCTATTGCATTACTAGAAATTCCAGTGCTATGTTGAATAAAGTAGTGAAAAAGAACATACTTGCCTTGTTCCCAGTAGTATGGATAAAACATCCAGTCTTTCACCATTTATTACAAAGTTAGCTGTAAGTTTTTTAGATGTTATCTACTTTTTTTTTTAATATTTTATTTATTTATTTGACAGACAGAGATTACACAAATAGGCAGAGAGGGGAGGGGAGAAGCAGGCTCCCTGCTAAGCAGAGAGCCCGATGTGGGACTCGATCCCAGGACCCTGGGATCATGACCTGAGCCGAAGGCAGCGGCTTAACCCACTGAGCCACCCAGGCGCCCTAGATGTTATCTACTTGAGGAAGTTTCCCTGTAGAGAGTTTTTCTCATGAATGAATGCTTTCATTGAATGCTGTTTCTTAGTCAATTAGTTATAATCATGTACTTTTTTTTTTTAGCTTGTTGATACATGGTATATAACATTGATTGATTTCTGGATGTTAAACCAGTTTGGATACATGGAAATAATTTCATTTTGTTCCTTTTAACGTTGTTGGATTCAGTTTGCTAATATTTCATTGAAGAATTTTATTTTATTTTTATTATTTTAAGATTTTTAAGAGAGAAAGAGAGGGAGAGAGTAGCAGAGGGAGAGGGAGAAGCAGATTTCCTGCTGAGCAGGTAGCCCAGTGTGGGGCTTGATCCTAGGACTCCAGGATCATAACCTGAGCTTAAGGCAGACACTTAACTGATTGAGCCATCCAGATGCCACACACTGAAGAATTTTATATAAAATTCATGAGATATATTTATCTGTGCTTTTGTTTATTATTATTTTGTGCTATTTTTGTTGGGTCTGGGTAATAGGCTTAAGTTGTCTTACAAAATAAGTTCAAAATTATTCCCTCCTCTTCTATTGTCTGAAAGAGTTTGTGTAAAATTGGTGTTATTTCTTTAAATGTTTGATAAAATTTTCAGATGAAACCACTTGGGACTAGGGGTTTTGAAAGGGAGATTTAAATATAAATTCAAGTTTTCAGTGGTTATAGGATTATTCAGATTATCTATTTCATCTTGATTGAGGTTTATCAGTTTATATTTTTTTAAGAATTGGTCCTATTTTTCTAAATTGTTCCATCTATGAATATACATTTTTTATAGTATTTCCTTATCTTTTCAAAGGCTGTGGTATCTGTAATAATGTCCTCTGTTATAACATCAATATTAGTGATTTATATATTCTTTTAATTTTTATCTGTCTTGTTAGAGGTTTATCAATTTTACTGACTTTTTAAAACCAGATTTATATTTCATTTAGATTCTCTATTTTCCTATTTTCATTGCATTTATTCTTCTTGTTTTTGGTTTATTTTGTCTTCCTTTTCTATTTTCTTGAGGTAGGAACTTAGATAATTTATTTGAGACCTTATCTCATTTAATTAACATACGCATTTAATTCTATAAATTTCCTTCTCAGCAGTGCTTTAGCTGCATCTCAGATTTTGGTGTATTGTACTTTTAAAAATTATTATTAACATATTAGGTATTATTTGTTTCAGGGGTACAGGTCTGTGAATCATCAAACTTACACAATTCACAGTACTCACCATAGCACATACCCTCCCCAATGTCCATAACGCAGCCACCTTCCACCCCACATCAACCCTCAGTTTGTTCCTGAGATTAAGAGTTTGTCTTCCTCTCTGATCCCATTTTATTTCATTTTTTCCCTCCCTAACTTTCATGAACCCCCGCCCTCCCTCTCAAATTCCTCATATCAGAGAGATCATATGATAATTGTCTTTCTCTGATTGACTTATTTCGCTTAGCATAACATCCCCTAATTCCAACCATGTTGCTGCAAATGGCAGAATTTCACTTTTTTGATGGTTGCATAGTATGCCATTGTGTGTGTGTGTGTGTGTGTGTGTGTGTGTGTGTATACCACTTCTTTATCCATTCCATTCATCTGTTAATGGACATCTAGGTTCTTTCCATAGTTGGCTATTTTCGAAATTGCTGCTATAAACAAACATTCGGGTGCACATGCCCCTTCGGATCACTACATTTGTATCTTTAGGGTAAATACCCAGTAGTGCAATTGCTGGGTCATTGGGTAGCCCTATTTTCAACTTTTTGAGGAACCTCCACACTGTTTTCCAGAGTGGCTGCACCAGCTTGCATTCCCACCAACAGTGTAGGAGGGTCCCCTTTCTCCACAAACTTGCCAATATCTGTCATTTCTTAACTTGTTAATTTTAGCCATTCTGACCGGCATGAGGTGGTATCTCACTGTGGTTTTTTTTTTAATTTTTAAAAAAATTTTTATACACATATAATGTATTATTAGCCCCAGGGGTACAGGTCTGTGAATCGCCAGGTTTACACATTTCACAGCACTCACCATAGCACATACCCTCCCCAATGTCCATAACCCAACCACCCTCTCCACCCCCCCTCAGTTTGTTTTGTGACATTAAGAGTCTCTTAAGGTTTATCTCCCTCCCGATCCCATCTTATTTCATTTATTCTCTTCCTACCCCAAGCCCCCCACATTCCATCTCCACATCCTCATATGAGGGAGATCATATGAGAGTTGTCTTTCTCCAATTGACTTATTTCGCTAAGCATAATACCCTCTAGTTTCACCCACGTCGTCGCAAATGGCAAGATTTCATTTCTTTTGATGGCTGCATAGCATTCCATGGTATATGTATACCACATCTTCTTTATCCATTCATCTGTTGATGGACATCTAGGTTCTTTCCATAGTTTGGCTATTGTGGACATTGCTGTGATAAATATAGGGGTGCACGTGCCCCTTCGGATCACTACGTTTGTATCTTTATGATAAATACCCAGTAGTGCAATTGCTGGGTCGTAAGGTAGCTCTATTTTCAACTTTTTGAGGAACTTCCATGCTGTTTTCCAGAGTGGTTGCACCAGCTTGCATTCCCACCAACAGTTTAGGAGGGTTCCCCTTTCTTCACATCCTCATCAGCATTTGTCATTTCCTGACTTCTTAATTTTAGCCATTCTGACTGGTGTGAGGTGGTATCTCATTGTGATTTTGATTTGTATTTCCCTGATGCCGAGTGTTGTGGAACACTTTTTCATGTGTCTGTTGGCCATCTGGATGTCTTCTTTGCAGAAATGTCTGTTCATGTCCTCTGCCCATTTCTTGATTGGATTATTTGTTCTTTGGGTATTGAATTTGCTAACCTCTTTAGAGATTTTGGACACCAGCCCATTATCTGATATGTCGTTTGCAAATATCTTCTCTCATTCTGTCAGTTGTCTTTTGATTTTGTTGACTGTTTCCTTTGCTGTGCAAAAGCTTTTGATCTTGATGAAGTCCCAATAGTTCATTTTCACCCTTGCTTCTCTTGCCTTTGGCAATGTTCCTAGGAAGAAGTTGCTGCAGTTGAGGTAGAAGAGGCTGCTGCCTGTGTTCTCCTCAATGGATTCCTGTCTCATATTGAGGTCCTTCATCCATTTTGAGCCTATTTTCATGTGTAGTGTAAGGAAATGGTCCAATTTCATTTTTCTGCATGTGGCTGTCCAATTTTCCCAACACCATTTGTTGAAGAGGCTGTCTTTTTTCCATTGGACATTCTTTCCTGCTTTGTTGAAGATTAGTTGACCATAGAGTTGAGGGTCTGTTTCTGTGCTCTCTATTCTGTTCCATTGATCTATGTGTCTATTTTTGTGCCAGTACCATGCTGTCTTGATGATGACAGCTTTGTAATAGAGCTTGAAGTCTGGAATTGTGATGACACCAACTTTGGCTTTCTTTTTCAATATTCCTTTGACTATTCGAGGTCTTTTCTGGTTCCATATAAATTTTAGGATTATTTGTTCTATTTCTTTGAAAAAAGTGGGTGGTATTTTGATAAGGATTGCATTAAATGTGTAGATTGCTTTAGGTAGCTTACACATTTTCTCAATATTTGTTCTTCCAATCCATGAGCATAGAACATTTTTCCATTTCTTTGTGTCTTCCTCAATTTCTTTCATGAGTACTTTATAGTTTTCTGAGTAGAGATTCTTTGCCTCTTTGGTTTGGTTTATTCCTAGGTATCTTATGGATTAGGGTGCAGTTGTAAATGGGATTGACTCCTTAATTTCTCTTTCTTCTGTCTTGCTGTTGGTGTATAGAAATGCAGCTGATTTATGTGCATTGATTTTATATCCTGACACCTTACTGAATTTCTGTATGAGTTGTAGCACTTTTGGAGTGGAGTCTTCTGGGTTTTCCACATAAAGGATCATATCATCTGCAAAGAGTGAGAGTTTGACTTCTTCTTGGCCAATTTGGATGCCTTTAATTTCTTTTTGTTGTCTGATTGCTGAGGCTAGGACTTCTAGTACTATGTTTAATAGCAGTGGTGATAATGGACATCCCTGCTGTGTTCCTGACTTTAGCAGGAAAGCTCTCAGTTTTTCTCCATTGAGAAAGATATTTGCGGTGGGTTTTTCATAGATGGCTTTGATGATATTGAGGTATGTACCCTCTATCCCTACACTTTGAAGAGTTTTGATCAGGAAGGGATGCTGTACTTTGTCAAATGCTTTTTCAGCATCTATTGAGAGTATCATATGGTTCTTGTTTTTTCTTTTATTAATGTATTGTATCACATTGATTGATTTGCAGATGTTGAACCAACCTTGCAGCCCTGGAATAAATCCCACTTCTTCATGGTGAATAATCCTTTTAATGTACTGTGGGATCCTATTGGCTAGTATTTTGGTGAGAATTTTAGCATCTGTGTTCATCAAGGATATTGGCCGGTAATTCCTTTTTTTGATGGGATCCTTGTCTGGTTTTGGGATCAAGGTGATGTTGGCCTCATAAAATGAGTTGTCCTTCCATTTCTATTTTTTGGAACAGTTTCAGGAGAATAGGAATTAATTCTTCTTTAAATGTTTGGTAGAATTCCCCTGGGAAACTGCCTGTCCCTGGGCTTTTGTTTGTTTGGAGATTTTTGATGACTGTTTCAATCTCCTTACTGGTTATGGGTCTATTCAGGTTTTCTATTTCTTCCTGGTTCAGTTTTGGTAGTTTATTGTCTGAGGAATGCATCCATTTCTTCCAGATTGTCAAACTTGTTGGCGTAGAGTTGCTCATAATATATTCTTATAATTGTTTGTATTTCTTTGGTGTTGGTTGTGATCTCTCCTCTTTCATTCATGATTTTATTTATTTGGTTCCTTTCTCTTTTCTTTTTGATAAGTCTGGCCAGGGTTTTATCAGTCTTATTAATCTTTCAAAGAAACAGCTCCTAGTTTTGTTGATTTTTTCTATTGTTTTTTGGTTTCTATTTCATTGATTTCTGCTCTGATTTTTATTATTTCTCTTCTCCTGCTGGGTTTAGGCTTTCTTTGTGGTTCTTTCTCCAGCTCCTTTAGGTGTAGGGTTAGGCTGTGTATTTGAGACCTTTCCTGTTTCTTGAGATAGGCTTGTATCGCTATATATTTTCCTCTCAGGACTGCCTTTGTTGTGTCCCACAGATATTGGACCATTGTGTTTTCATTATCATTTGTTTCCATGTTTTTTTTCAATTCTTCTTTAATTTCCTGATTGACCCATTCATTTTTTAGAAGGATGCTGTTGAGTCTCCATGTATTTGTGCTCTTTCCAAATTTCTTCTTGTGATTGAGTTCTAGCTTCAGAGCATTGTAGTCTGAAAATATGCAGGGAATGATACCAATCTTTTGATACCTGTTGAGACCTGATTTATGACCCAGGATGTGATCTATTCTGGAGAATGCTCCATGGGCACTAGAGAAGAATGTGTATTCTGTTGCTTTGGGATGGAATGTTCTGAATATATCTGTGATGTCCATCTGGTCCAGAGTGTCATTTAAGACCTTTATTTCCTTGTTGATCTTTTGCTTGGATGATCTGTCCATTTCAGTGAGGGGTGTGTTAAAGTCTCCAACTATTATTGTATTCTTGTCAATGTGTTTCTTTGATTTTGTTATTAATTGGTTTATATAGTTGGCTGCTCCCATGTTAGGGGCATAGATATTTCAAATTGTTAGATTTTCTTGTTGGACAGACCCTTTGAGCATGATAAAATGTCCTTCCTCATCTCTTGTTATAGTCTTTGGATTAAAATCTAATTGATCTGGGGGCGTCTGGGTGGCTCAGTGGTTGAGCCACTGCCTTCGGCTCAGGTCATGGTCTTGGGGTCCTGGGATCAAGCCCCACGTCGGGCTCTCTGCTCATCGGGGAGCCTGCTTCCCCCCCACCCTCTGCCTGCCTCTCTGCCTATTTGTGATCTATCTGTCAAATAAATGAATGAAGTATTTAAAAAAAATCAAATTGATCTGATATAAGGTTTGCCAGCCCGGCTTTCTTTTGATGTCCATTAGCATGGTAAATTGTTTTCCACCCCCTTCATTTTAAATCTGGAGGTGTCTTTGGGTCTAAAATAAGTTTCTTCTATTTGAAGAAGTTGTCCCCCAAATTTTTTAGAAGAAATAACACTATGTGTATACAAAAAATAAAGTTAGATACAATGAAGGATAAGCTATGACTATAATAATGAAGATTCAAAAAAGATTATTTTTTTTGTGAAAGGTATTGTTAAGGTAAACTAGTTAAAAATGTTAAAAGAGGAAAGGGTAAAAGTTTAAAAAAATTAGAAGAAGAAAAATAATTTAAAAAATTAATTAACTTTGCAAGACTAAAAAATTATGGGGAAAAATCCTTGAATTCCATGCTTTGCTTTCTCCTCGTCTGGAATTCTGCTCTTCTCCTTGGTAAGTGAACTTGGTCTTGGCTGGATTTCTTATTGATCTTCTGGGGGAGGGTAGTGATTCTCAATTGTCTTTGCCCAAGCCAGAATTGCACTGCCTTTACCAGGGGCCAGTCTAAGTAATCCACTCAGTTTAGCTTTTGGGAGCATTTGTCCCCTGAATGCTTTCCATAGAGTTCTGAAGGAAGGAAATGAAAATGGTGGCCTCCCAATCTCCAGCCTGGCAGAGCAAAGAGCTCGGGGTCCCACTCCTAAGTGCATCCTCAGAGAAAAGTGCTCAATTCCTCTTATTTCCCTGGCTTCCACTTCGCTCAGAGCTCACCCAGCCTGTGACCAAGCGTCTCTGTCTCTGACACACAGCTCTGCCTGGAGTCTCCGAACCCCACAGATCTTTGAGCTCTTCCAGGGGGGTTCTCCCCAGATCTTGTGGGGACCCCACTCACAGAGCAGTGGCTTGTGCCATGGATAACAATTCAAGGTAACCCCAAGTTGAGAGCTCACTCCTCAGCTCTGTCTCCGTAGCTGGCTTCCCTGCTCTAATACCTGCAAGCTCTGTGATACTCAGATACCCCCAATCCTTCTGTGACCCCACGGGACCTGGGGCCATGCTATCCCTGCATGGGCTTCACCCTGGTTTAGCCTCTGGAGTGATGTCCCTCAGTGGAGCAGACTTTTAAATGTCCTGATTTTGTGCTTCATTGTTCTGTCGCTTGCCAGGAGCCAGCCCCTCCCCCCGCAGTCTATCTTCCCGTTGCTTTACATTCACCTCTCCACCTGTCCTACCTTTCAGAAAGTGGTCAATTTTCTGTTTCCAGAATTGTTGCTCTTCTCTTCGATCTCCTGTTGTATTTGTAGGTGTTCGGAATGGTTTGATAAGCTATCTAGCTGATCTCCTGCTCCCTGATGTCATCTCAGCCTGCTACTTCTCTGCTATCTTGGCCGCAAGTCCCTCACTGTGGTTTTAATTTGTAATTCCCTGAACCCGAGTGATGTGGAGCACTTTTTCATGTGTCTGTTGGCCATCTGGATGTCTTCTTTGCTGAAATGTCTGTTCATGTCCTCTGTCCATTTCTTGATTGAGTTATTTGTTCTTTGGGTGTTGAGTTCAATAAGTTCTTTATAGATTTTCGATATTAGCCCTTTTTCTGATATATCATTTGCAAATATCTTCTCTCATTCTGTCAGTTGTCTTTTGGTTTTGTTAACTTTTTCCTTTGCTGTGCAAAAGCTCTTGATCTTGATGAAGTCTCAATGTTCATTTTTGCCCTGGCTTGCCCTTGCCTTTGGCGATGTTTCTAGGAAAAATTTGCTGTGTCTGAGGTTGAAGAGGTTGCTGCCTGTGTTCTCCTCAAGGATTTTGATAGATTCCTGTCTCATATTGAGGTCTTTCATCCATTTTGAGTCTGTTTTTGGGTGTGGTGTAATGAAATAGTCCAGTTTCATTCTTCTGCCTGTGGCTGTCCACCATTTGTTGTACTGTCTTTTTTCTATCAGACATTCTTTCCTGCTTTCTCAAAGATCAGTTGACCATAGAGCTGAGGGTCCATTTCTGGGCTCTCTATTCTGTTTCATTGATCTATGTGTCTGTTTTTGTGCCAGTACCATACTGTCTTGATGATGACAGCTTTGTAATAGAGCTTGAAGTCTGGAATTGTGATGCCACCAACTTTGGCTTTCTTTTTCAAAGTTCCTCTGGCTATTCAGGATCTTTTCTGGTTCCATATAAATTTTAGGATTATTTGTTCCATTTCTTTGGAAAAAAAAAAAGGATGATATTTTGACAGGGATTGCATTAAATGTGTAGATTGCTTTAGATAGTGTAGACATTTTCACAACATTTCTTCTTCCAGTCCATGAGCATGGAATGTTTTTCCATTTCTTTGTGTCTTCCTCAATTTCTCTCATGAGTACTTTATAATTTTCTGAGTACAGTTTCTTTGCCCCCTTGGTTAAGTTTATTCCTAGGTATCTTATGGTTTTGAGTGCAATTGTAAATGGGATCGACTCCTTAATTTCTCTTCCTTCTTTCTTGCAGTTGGTGTAAAGAAATGCAACTGATTTCTGTGCATTGATTTTGTATCCTGGCACTTTAATGGATTTCTGTAGGAGTTCTAGCAGTTTTTGAGTGGAGACTTTTGGGTTTTCCATACAAAATATTCCATAATCTACATAGAGTGAGAGTTTGACTTCTTCTTGGCTGATTCAGATGCCTTTTATTTTCTTTTGTTGTCTGATTGCTAAGGCTAGGACTTCTAGTACTCTGTTGAATAGCAGTGGTGATAGTGGACATCCCTGCTGTGTTCCTGACCTCAGGGGAAAAGCTCTCAGTTTTTCCCCATTGAGAATGATATTCACTGTGGGTTTTTCATGGATGGCTTTGATGATATTGAGGTATGTACTCTCTATCCCTACACTGTGACGATGTTTGATCAAGAAAGTATGCTGTACTTTGTCAAATGCTTTTTCTGCATCTATTGAGAGTTCCTGTTCTTTCTTTTATTAATGTATTGTATCACATTGATTGATTTGCAGATGTTGAACCAACCTTGCAGCCCAGGAATAAATCCCACTTGGTCCTGGTGAATAATCTTTTTAATGTACTGTTGGATTCCATTTTGTACTGTTGGCTAATATTTTGGAGAGAATTTTTACAGCCGTGTTCATCAAAGATATTGGTCTGTAATTCTCTTTTTTTATGGAGTCTTTGGTTTTGGAATCAAGGTAATGCTGGCCTCATAAAATGAGTTTGGAAGTTTTCCTTCCATTTCTATTTTTTGGAACAGTTTCAGGAGGAGAGGTAGTAATTCTTCTTTAAATGTTTGGTAGAATTCCCCTGGGAAGCAGTCTGGCCCTGGGCTTTTGTTTATTGAGAGATTTTTGATGACTGCTTCAATCTCCTTACTAGTTATGGGTCTGTTCGGGTTTTATATTTCTTCCTGGTTCAGTTTCAGTTGTTTATATGTTTCTAGGAATGCATCCATTTTTTCCAGATTGTCAAATTTGCTGGTGTATAGTTGCTCATAATATGCTCTTATAATTGTTTGTATTTCTTTGGTGTTGGTTGTGATCTCTTCTCTTTCATTCATGATTTTATTCATTTGGGTCCTTTCTCTTTTCTTTTTGATAAGTCTGGCTGGGGTTTATCAATCTTATTAATTCTTTCGAAGAACCACCTCCTGGTTTTGTTGATTTGTTCTACTGTTCTTTTGGGTTTTATTTCATTGATTTCTGCTCTGATTTTTATTATTTCCCTTCTCCTGCTGGGTTTAGGCTTTCTTTGCTGTTCTTTCTCCAGCTCCTTTAAGTTTAGGGTTAGGTTGTGTACTAGACAACTTTCTTATTTCTTGAGAAAAGCTTGTATCACTATATTCTTTCCTCTCAGGACCACCTTTGTTGTGTCCCAAAGATTTTGAACAGTTGTGCTTTCATTTTCATTTGTCTCCATGAATTTTTTTCAATTCTCCTTTAATTTCCTGGTTGACCCATTCATTCTTTAGTTGGATGCTCTTTAGCTTCCATGTATTTGAGTTCTTTCCAACTTTCTTCTTGTGATTGAGTTATAGCTTCAGAGCATTGTGGTCTGAAAATATGCAGGGAATGATTCCAATCTTTGGTACTGGTTGAGACCTGATTTGTGACCCAGGATGTGAACTATTTTGGAGAATGTTCCATGTGCACTAGGGAAGAATGTGTATTCTGCTGCTTTGGGATGGAATGTTCTGAATATATCAGTGATGTCCATAGGGTCCTGTGTGTCATTTAAGACCTTTATTTCCTTGTTGATCTTTTGCTTGGATGATCTGTCCATTTCAGTGAGGAGGGTGTTAATGTATTATTGTTGATGTGTTTCTTTGATTTTGTCATCAATTTGTTTATATAGTTGGCTGCTCCCATGTTAGGGGCATAGATATTTAAAATTGTTAGATCTTCTTGTTGGACAGACCCTTTAAGTATAATAGAGTGTCATTCTTCATCTCTTATGATAGTCTGGCTTAAAGCCTAATTTATCTGATATAAGGATTGCCACCTCAGCTTTCTTTTTATGTCCATTATCATGGTAAATGCGTTTCCACCCCTTCCATTTTAAATCTGGACATATCTTTGGATCTAAAATGAGTGTCTTGCAGAGAGCATATCAGTGGGTCCTGTTGTTTTTTAATCCATTCTGATACCCTGTGTCTTTTGATTGGGGCATTTAGCTCATTTACATTCAGGGTAACTATTGCAAGATATGAATTTAGTGCCATTGTCTTGCCTGTAGGGAGACTGTTACTGTATATTGTCTCTGTTCCTCTCTGGTTTGTTACTTTTAGGCTCTCTCTTTGCTTAGAGGTCCCCTTTCAATATTTCCTGTAGGGCTGGTTTAGTGTTTGCAAATTCTTTTAATTTTTGTTTCTCCTGAAAGGTTTTTATCTCTCCTTCTATTTTCAATGACAGCTTAGCTGGATATATTCCTGACTGCATATTTTCCTCTTTTAGTGCTCTGAGTATATCCTGCCAGCCCTTTTTGGCCTGCCATGTCTCTCTGGAGAAGTCTGCTGCCAATCTAATATTTCTATCATTTTATGTTACAGACCTCTTGTCTTTAGCTGTTTTCAGGGTTTTCTCTTTGTCATCAAGACTTATAAGTTTTACTATTAGCTGATAGGGGGTGGACCTATTTTTATTGATTTTGAGTGGGATTCTCTGTGCCTCCTGGATTTTGATGCTTGCTCCCTTTGCCAAATTAGGGAAATTCTCTGCTATAATTTGCTCCAATATACCTTCTGTGCCTCCCCCACACTGCTCATTCTTCTTCTTCTGGGATTCCAATTATTCTATATTGTTTCATCTTATAGTATCACTTATCTCTTGAATTCTCCCCTTATGGTCCAGTAGTTGTTTGTCTCTCTTTTTCTCAGCTTCTTTATTCTCCATCATTTGGTCTTCTATATCACTAGTTCTCTCTTCTGCCTCATTTATCCTAGCAGTAAGATTCTCCATTTTTCATTACACCTCATTAATAGCTTTTTAAATATCAATTTGGTTAAATTTTAGTTCCTTCACTTCTTCAGAAAGGGATTTTATTACTCCAGGAAGGGATTCTCTAGTATCTTCCATGCTTTTTTTGAGCCCATCTAGTACCTTCTTAATTGTCATTCTTAACTCTAGTTCTGAGACATTACTAATGTCTATATTGATTAGGTCCCTAGCTGTCAGTACTGCCTCTTGTTTTTTTGTTTTTTTTTTTATGATGAGTTTTTCTGCATTGTCATTTTATCCAGATAAGAATAGATTAGTGAGAGAACAAAATACTAAAAGGGAACATCAACCCCAGAAAAATATACACTTACCAAATCAGAAGAGACCCGAAACTGGGGGGAGAAGAAAGGAGGAGAAAAAGAAAAAAAAGAATATAACATATATATAGATAGATAGATCTATATATATATTAGATAGATCTATTATATCTATAACTATTTATTATATATCTATATTATTAGACATATCTAGTATGTATGTGTGTGTATATATATATATATATATATATATATATATATATAATAGACTGGTGAATAGAACAGAGCCACAGACTTGATTTTGGGTGTATTTTAGCCTGTTAGAAGAAACAACCTCCCAAAATTTCAAAGAAAGAAAACCATATATATATATAAGCACACAAAAATAATTTTAAATTTTAAAGAAAGAAAACCTTATATATATATACACAATATATATTGTGTATATATATATATATATATACAAAAATAAAGGTAAACACAGTGAAGGGATGGAATATGACTATAAAGATGAAAGTTTAAAAAGATTCTAAAAAAGGAATTGATAGGTAAGAAGTTGGTTGATAAAAAGGAAAAAAAAAAGGTGAAAAGAATGTGATCAGGGTGGAGACTAGAACAAAGCCATGCACTAGATTTAGGGTATATTTTGATCTATTAGAAGAAACTGTATCCCAAAATTTTAAAGAAAGAAAAATCTATATGTATACAAAAAATAAGGTTAAATACGATTAAGGGATGGAATAGGACTATAACAATGAAAATTTAAAAAGATTTTTAAAAAGGTATTGTTAAGATAAAATAGTTAAAAAGATGAAAATAGAAAAGAGGAAAAATCTTAAAAAAATAGAATAAGAAAAAAATAAATTAAAAAATTTAACTTTGAAAGACTAAAGAATCATGGGGAAAAAGTTATGAATTCTGTGTTGCCTTCCCCTAGCTCTGGAATTCTGTAGATTGGTGAACTTGGTCTTGGCTGGATGTTCTTGCTGATCTTCTGGGAGAGGGGCCTGTTGCAGTGATTCTCAAATGTCTTTGCCGGAGGCAGAATTGCACTGCCCTTGCCAGAGTCCAGGCTAAATAATCTGCTTGGGTTCGCTCTCTGTAGCTTTTGTTCCCTGAACACTTTCTGTACAGTTTGGAGAACAGGAATGAAAATGATGGCCTTCTAATCCCTGGCCATGTAGGACCTGGGAAGCTCAGGGCCCCACTCCTCAATGTGGCCTCAGAGAAACGCAGTCAATCCCTCCCATGTCCCTTGTGTCCGGCCACACTCCAAGCTCACCCAGCCTGTGACTGAGCATTTCTGTCTCAGATGCATGGCCCTGTTTGGAGTCTCCAAACACAGCAGTTGCCTGCCATGTGCTCCCGCGCCATTCCTCCCAGAGGAGGAAGGAGGGGACTCTCCCTGGATCTGCAACTTGTGGGGTCCTTGCTTGAAGAACAGTGGTCTGACTGTGCCTTGGATCACAGATTAAGGTGACATTGAGCTAAGAGCCCACTCCTCAGCTCCGTTTCTGCAGCCGGCTTCCCGGGTCTGACACCTGAGACCTCTGCCACCCTCAGACACCCCTGGTCTTTTTGCGACCTTGTGGGTCCTGAGACCACACTGTTCCCGCATGGGCTTAACTACCACCCAGCCCCCACCCCCCCCACCCCCGCTTAGCCTCTGGAGTGACCTCCCTTAGTGGAGCAGACTTCCAAAAGTTCTGATTTTGTGCTCTGCTGCTCTACTGCTTGCCAGGAACCGGCCCGTCCCTCCATGGTCTCCCTTCCTATATATTGCCTCGGATTCGCTTCTCCACACAGCCTATCTTCCAGAAAGTGATCACTTTTCTGTTCATAGAATTGCTGCTCTTCTTCTCTTCAATCTCCTTTTGAGTTTGTAGATGTTCAGAATGGTTTGATATCTGGCTGAACTCCTGGGATCTGATGACATTTAGGTCTTATACTCCTCTGCCATCTTACTTCTCCCTCTGTATTTTCTTTTTTGTTTGTTTGTTTGTTTGTTTGTTTTTCTGGTATGTTTCTTAAAATTTCCTTTGAAGGGGCACCTGGGTGGCTCAGTGGGTTAAGCCACTGCCCTTGGCTCAGGTCATGATCTCAGGGTCCTGGGATCGAGTCCCGTATCACTCTCTCTGCTCAGCAGGGAGCCTGCTTCCCCCTCTCTCTCTGCCTGCCTCTCTGCTTACTTGTGATCCCTCTCTCTGTCAAATAAATAAATAAAATCTTAAAAAAAATTTCCTTTGAAAACTTCTCCTTGTCCTATGAAATATTTAGTAGTGTGTAGCTTAATTTACATATATTTAGAGATTTTCCTGTTGCTGAATTTTAGTTTGATACTTTTCTGGCCAAAGAACAGACTTTATAGAATTCTTTTCAGTTTGTTGAGTTTTTTAAAAAAGATTTTATTTATTTATTTATAGAGAGAGGGAGCTCACAAGCAGGGAAGCAGCAGAGGGAGAGGGAGAAGCAGGCTCTCTGCTGAGCAGGAAGCCAGATGCATGGCTCAGTTCTAGGACACTGGGATCCTGATCTAAGCTGAAGACAGTTGCTTAACCAACTGAGCCACCCACGTGCCCTCGTTGAGGTTTGTTTTATATCTCAGGATATAATCTCTCTTGGTCGTGTTCCATGGCTGTTTGAAGAAAATGTGTTCGGCTGTTCTTGAGTAGAATATTTTAAATTTTTCAATTAGACCCTGTCAGTTGATAGTATTGTTCTGATCTTGTATGTCTTTGGTGATTTTCTATATACTAGTTCTATAAGTTGCTGCTAGGAGGGAGTGTGGGGTGTGAAGTTTCAACATATAATTGTGGATTTGTCCATTTCTCTTTGTTTCATGTATTTTGAGGCTCTGTGGTTTGGTGTGTATGCATTTAACATCATTATGTCTTCTTTGTGGATTAATCTTTTTATCATTACATAACATCCCGTTATGTAGTAATTTTATTTGATCAGAAGTCTATCAGATATCAATAGTAGCTACTTAATTATTTTCAAAATTGAAAGCTTGCATAGCATATCTTTTTAAATTCTGTTACTATTAGCCTACCTATTTCATTGAATATATAGTAATTTTCTTGTATTAGTTAGCTTCCTCTTTCTTAATCCAATATGACAATCTATTTTTATATTGGCATACTTAGACCATTTAAGATAATTATTAATACATTGGCACTTAAGTCATTCAATTATTTGTTTCCTGTTTATTTTATCTAGTACTCTCATTTCTCTTCCCTTAATTTTCTGTGTTATGTTAGGATGTTTTAAGATTCCATTTTGATTCATTTATAGTTTCTGAGTATATATCTTGATATAATATTCTCAGTGGCTTCTCTAGGCAGTTTAATATACACATGGTTATAATCTAGTGGTATCATTATTTTATCACTTTGAGTAAAGCATGGAAACCCTATTTCTATTTACTTCCCCCTTTCTTCCCCATTTTGAAGTAGCATTTTCTTGAATATCATATGGTGTTATAATTTTTGTTTCAATCATCAAATATGATTTATAAAACAGATATATGAGGAAAATGATTTTCTATTACATGTACCCATAATTCTGTTCTTTCCATGGTTCTTTTTTCCTTTCTGATGCTTGAAAGTTCCTTCCATCCTTTTTGGTTGTTTGAAGAACTTGCTTTAAACATTCTTTAAAAGTAAGTCTAGCAATGATGATAACAGAAGCCAATGGCCTGGAAATCTCACAATATTTACTATCCAAATTTTTCCTGTTAGACACATGATGACTCTTGGCTTTAATTTCTTAAACTTAACAATAAGCATTGGATTTGATCATCTTAAATATCCCTTTACTGTCTTTCATTTCATGATTTCCCATGTGAGGGAATATTTTTTCCCTCAATGATCACATTTGAGCTCAGAGAATACAGAAGTTGACATTGGAAAGTAAATAATTAAGGAATACTTACTCACTTTATCATGCTAAGAACTAACAGGAAGGTGTAAAGAAAGAAATTTCAGTCTGCTGACTGTGCTTAAGGTAACTTGACTTATGGAACTGGAGTCCAAGTGCCTACAGTGGGCTGCCAAGAGCCCATACTGTTTTGCACCTGCTATGGAAATCAGCATGTACCATTACAATCTGGAAGTGTGGTGCTTCCACAGATGCTTGTCTGCACTTGTGACTAAAATGGGTCAGGCCATCCCATGGCTCACAGAACAAGCACTTTTCTTTGAAGTTCTCAGTACTATTATTTCCAAAAGAATTTTTTTTAAAGATTTTATTTATTTATTTGACAGAGATCACAAGCAGGCAGAGAGGCAGGCAGAGAGAGAGGAAGGGAAGCAGGCTCCCTGCCAAGCAGAGAGCTCGATGCGGGGCTCGATCCCAGGACCCTGGGATCATGAGCTGAGCCGAAGGCAGAGGCTTTAACCCACTGAGCCACCCAGGCGCCCCCAGAAGAATTATTTCTAGTCATCATTTTGGGGCTGCTTATTAGGTGTGAAATGTGTGATTTACCTTCTGAAATATACTCTTTTGCATTTAGTCCAGGTAGGAGGGAACAGAAAGAGACATTGACCTTGTTTTTTGTTTGTTCGTTTTGTTTTGTTTGTTTTCATCTTAGGAGTCAAGACTCATCTACACATGTATTTTTTTTTCATCTACACATATTTTTAAAACCAAAAAGTATGTAAGAAGAGAAGGTAAACTGGATAAGAATAAATATGAAAAAAGTCATGATAGCTGTTTTAAGAGAACTAAAGCTTGTATTTCTTTAAGAATATTTTTATAAGGTTGAATGGTAAAACAACAGGTATTTTACAATGGAAGTCAAAACTGGGAGACCGTGTTTCTTACAGACCACATCAGATGCAGCTTTCTGACAGGATTTTTTGTTTTTGTTTTTGTTTTGCACAGGGTTGAGCCAGAGGTTTTTTGTTTCTTTGTTTGCTTGCTTTTGAATTTAATTGGTTGTTAACATCCAATGGTCTTTAAGAGTCTATGTAAAAATGCAGTGTTCTGCACTCTTGAGAGATGAGACACCATTGGGTCCATATTCTTATGAAGCAAACACTGCTGTGAGGTAAGTACCATTTTCTTTAGGCATCACACCTACTTTGAGTCCAAGTGGGTGTTGGCCTCACCACATTGTTCCCTCTGGTTCCCATACCAAACAGCAGTTGTCACTTATCATTAATCTTATTGTTTTGTTTTTTAATAGTAAGAACTGAAGATGGCAGAGTAGCTCTAGTATCCATTTTTCAATCAAAATTGGGAAAAGGAAAACTTGGGGAAATATTTTTAAAAAGATTTTATTAAGTAACCTCTACACCCAATGTGGGGCTCAAACTTACAACCCCGAAATCAAGAGTTGCATGCTCCAGCCACTGGGCTAGCCATGTGCCACAGGATATTGTTTTAATAAAAACGGGAGACCTATTTTTGTAGAAAGGAGAACTATTTCTATTAGAAGGCACATAAGCTAAGGATGTCTGTTATAATAATGTAAGAATGACCATTCTGAAATACCTGTCCTGTTTTCCCCACTCACAGCGTCTATTGGCCCTGCCAGCATTTGAGTTTGCCTCTTCTATTTCTCAACAAATAACAAGTGGATGTCATACTGGTCTTATTTTTGTCTGCTCTTCCAGTTTGATTTTTTCTGAGACCAGGCAAATAGTGGGAATGTATGGCCTTTGCTTGTCCGCACATCTAACATCTATTTAAGAAAAGAACTCGTTGGTGACTCAATTTAAATATTCTTGTTCTTCATATCCTGTTTCTACTTAGATTGCATTTAAGTACTGAAACATTAAAAAAAAAGTTTTTTGGCTTCCATGCCATGTATCTCCTAAATGCATCAAGACTAATAAGCTTATAAGACTAATAAGACTATAAGACTCATAAGACAATTACACATCAGAATCAGCACACAATATTCTGTGTTAGATTTCAGGTATTGTAGCTTTTCTACAATTGCCTAGTGCCTCATGAGAGATAGTATCTGTCACAAAAATCTCTCTCCCCGAGCAGACTTTGACATTAAAAAAGGCACTTTCTGATCCCCAGTAGCGACTTGATGTTTGCTTCAATGGTTTAGAAACCCCTTCTACTGGTTTCTTACAGGATTTGATAACAACAGTATCTCTCTGGTGTTTGTTTTTTCAGGTTAGCATTTCAATTCACTTTGGAGGAAGCTGAAGTTCAGAAGTGTTATAGATCTACCATCATTGATTTTTGGACAATTTATATTCCAGAAGCCACTTATAGCTTACTTAAAATAGATCCCAAGACAGAGCTTTTCCTTTTAGTTTCAGAGAGATAATATTCTAATACTCTGCAGACCACTTGAATAGACCAGAGTTATGAACAAATTCAGATAATATTGTTCCCATTCTGAGCATTCCCATTCCCTAAGCTGCGGGGAAACTTTATGAAATAACATGTAAGTAGAAATTATTATAGGAGGCACAGCTGGCCGTCTTCTGTCTTCACATAGGAAAGTATTGAGTAGAATAGCATGTTGCCCCTACATCGAGTAGGGGGTGTTTACTAAAACACTGAAATGCATCTAGGTAGGCTGTGGAGTTTCTGCCTGTGGAAATATTTTGTAAGTATTCTACATATTGCACTGGGGTAGGGGGCAGAATATTGACTTTCAGCTATTTTGTTATGAAAAAGGACTGCTTGCTCAAGTGCACAGAAATTAAATTAAAATGTAGAATTGTCACTCTCCTATGTAAGTTAGGCAAATTTTAAAGGCATTCTTCCAAAGCTAACAGATTATCTCATATTTCTAGTTGAGCTACAGTGACTCCTCTCCTGCATCCTAATATTTCTTGTTGTCTACTATGTGTTTTAGATGCCAGGAGCCTCTTCCCACCATTTTCTAGCAACAGAGTGGATTTGAGAGGGAGCAGCTGTTGAAGCCTGCCTTCCAAGCTTATTACACGAGTACCTGGAACCCAGGAGATTTTCAGTAAGGGGAGGATTGAACAAGCACATTGGCACATCACTGTAGGGATAAATATGTTTCTTCTCCCTCTTTGTCCAAACAAAAAAGATTTTCCTTTCTTTCAAAATGAGATCATTTAATTGTGATACAGCAACACAGTTCAAACCAGAAGCCTCACAGTTATTTTCAAGAGGATTTTGATAAAACTCATAAATTCCCAAGTGTTTCTGTGTGTCTTCCAGCATTTCCTTAGTGATAATATTTAAGAAAAGGATGTATAGAATTTAACTTTGTAACTGCCATTCAAGGAATAACTGATAGGAAGATAAGAGGTCTTTCACTGTGAAAAGCATGACAACTTTTAAAGTTGTGCCAGGACATTGCCGCCCAGAGGGACACGGCTGAGTGGGACATGGCCATCAAGCACAAGACTGCTCAGGGAGTGCCACAGGGTACTAAGTAGGACTTTCTGAATAGGAGTTTTGAGGAAAACAGATTTATACCTCCCCACATTGTCTCCTGATGGAATGGCTTCTGTGGTGCCCCCAAGGAAGCAAACACAGAACTGTTTCTTGTCAGAGAGAAAGAAAGAGGACTCTTTTTGTTCTTTGCTTAAACTTTGGAGGCCACATGTACCCTGGAGCTTTGCAAACAGTATTTACGGTGATTTTGGTGAAGTGTGGACATAATCAGGTGAGAGGAAATGAAATCAGGGTCACGCAGCAAAGCAGAATCCTCTGTAGGATTAACATCCTGAAAGTTACTGGGTAAAGGAGTCTGGGAGGAGCTTGTGGATTTTTTTGTTAAATGCATCCATGTTTAAATGTAAATTAGTCTTTCCAGGAAAAGATAAAGTTTCTTTGTCTAAATTCTTACTAATGAAAGTCACAAATGTTCTTATAATGTACACAGCAAATAGAAGTTTGAAGATACCCATAATGAGACTTTATGAGAAAATCAATTAATGAGGAACAATAAGAATGAAGTGCCAAATTTTGTCATGCCATTGGGGAAGCAGTGTGTTTAGAGAATGAACTGCTAAATCAGACTCAGATATGAATCTGTTGACAAATCATTTACTTTCTCATTAGCTTCAATTGCAACATCCATAAAACAGGAATGCTCCTTATTTTTCGTTTGCTATGAGAAGTATGAAAATGTGTATTACATAAAAAGATAGTGATGTACATATATAGCAATTAAAAAAAATTATGTCGATCCTCTGGCCTCCATTTCCCCCTCCATTCATCTGGACTTGTTGATATTCAATTAAAAAAAAATACCAGTGCTTGGAGATTCATTTTACTTTTAACGGAATTTTGGGGGTCTACTAGTATCAAGGAGAAGAGGCTATTTACTTGGGAATGAAGGCATGAAAATTAAGAGAAAATAGGTGCAAACAATTGTAATTATAAAAACTTTATTTCACGCTTCCTTTAGTTAAATCTTTATAAGCACCATGTCATGTACTGGCAATCTAGGAGGAGAGGACTGGAATGCTTTCATCAGTAACAAACTGCAAGCTGATGATGTGAAGTTACAGCTACAGGGAGCATCTGAACATGACCACATTTAGAAAGGTTCCCCTGCCAATCCCATGACAGTGCACAAACAGGAATCTGGCATCGATTTGTTCACACTTCCCATGGCCAGAACCCAAAGCCTGTGCATGTAAACATCCAAAGAAACACTCTATCATCTTGACAGTTTACAGTTTGCTGAAACTTGACTCTGAAAGCGTGAAGGTTGCCATCTTGTCTTCTTGACCAGTGCTTGCTCATAGGCTGACAAAATCAATTCCTTTAAAATTTAAACGACGCTTAAAGGTGTGTTCCGCATTGCGTAAGTCATCAGCAAGGCCTTTGAATGTGTGCAGTTCTCATGTATGATCACCAAACCATGATTTACCTAATGAAATTGTGAAAAATTACACATTTTCAGCAAAACATTTGAATTTGGTCCTATATTAAAAGACCCAATTGCCAAGGTGTTTTACATAAATTTAATTCACGAGCATGTACACAAGAGAATCACTATAAAGAACATTGCTTCCTCGTTTATGAATAAAAAGTTTATCCTCTACTTACACTAAAACATACAAAAAATAATCTACAAAAATCGTTTACAATTGATTTTAGTGAAAGAAAAAGCTTTCTTCAGAAAAAAAATGATTGTGTGGTGGTAGTATTTTAGCCATCAAAAAGGAATGTAAGTAACCAATAAATATAATGTGCTTTCTCCATATAGACATATTTACACTTGAGTCTTTGGCTTATGTTTTTTTTTTTCCTAAAAAGAACTTTAAATGATCCAGCCATCATTGCACATCAAAAGAAAATAAGCCAGTTTATATATATTTATATATTTATATAGAGATCTGCTACACTGGAAACATATAAAAATGAACTTTACTATGAATTTGCACAGCTTTTCATACTTCTGCTTAAAGGTTTAACATCTTTTATCTAAAAAAAGGGAGAAAAATGCCACATAGAAAGTATTAATTCATGCAACATGTGGTGTTGCCAGGCGAGAACCAGGCGAGAAAAAGCTGCGCATTCACTGTACAAACACTGATAAGCTCTCATTGGAATCTGTTCTTATTAAATATAATTCATGTGGCACGAAATGTTGATGCTTTCATACAGTAATAGAAACTAATTGAGTCATTTTTATTAAGATACACAACTTCATAAGAAAAATACTTTCACTTCTTGAATGTAAAACCCCCCCCCCCCCCCCACATTAAAATCTTTCTGCACAACTGTAACAGGTACAATGGCTGCTGGCTCAACAGATGAACAGGCTTCTGGGTGGATGCACTCTGAGGTCTCCCCCAACTAAGAAGATTCCAGGTACTCCAAAGCGACATCATAGCAGAAACGGTACTGCTCCTGGAAGAGGCGAAAATGTAAGAGTTGAGAAAAGTTAAGAGAAAGGAGACTAACGCGAACCATCGCCACCAAATGAACACCCAGCCACCACTTAAAATTATTCAAGAATTACCTATTAGTTTTCCTATATAAAGAAGCTTAATTTCTGGGCACCATGTTTTATGTTTGAGTCTAATGTTTCTGTTTAAGGAAAAGGAACTTGATGTAAAAAGATATATTATCTTTGCCTCATATTTTCTATTAATTTTTTGAAAATCTCCAGTATTTTTTTAATCCAGTTAAAATAGTAAAACCTGATCACTACAGAAAAATTGCCCAGTATAGGAAAATAAAAGCCATCAGAAAAAGAGTTCCATAATTCTATTACTAGAAACAATTATTGGTAAAATACTGCCTGAGTTTTGCTCTAGTCCTTTTTAAGGCATGGTTGAAATAATAATTATTTTAGACTAAATATAATTACCCTCATAGATTTGAGAATACAAGTTTATATTTTATTTTCCTTTAACACTGCTATGTATCTTTTTCTTATGTTAACATTTCTTCTCATACTACATAGAAGTCTAACATACAGATTTCACTATTAGATTGTTTTTATTTTTTCTTTAATAGAAATAAATGCTATAGTGAACATGTGCAAATGTTCTTCTCTAAACTTGAGATATTTTTTCTTAGCAGGAGGAAAAAAAGTCATTTTAAGCTGCCATTCACAATTTCAAGTTCTTAATTTTTTTTTCAAGTTCTTAATTTTTTTAAAAAAGATTTTATTCATTTATTTGTCAGAGAGAGAGCGGGAGCGAGCACAGGCAGACAGAGTGGCAGGCAGAGGCAGAGGGAGAAGCAGGCTCCCTGCTGAGCAAGGAGCCTGATGTGGGACTCGATCCCAGGACGCTGGGATCATGACCTGAACCGAAGGCAGCCGCTTAACCAACTGAGCCACCCAGGCGTCCCTCAAGTTCTTAATTTTTGATACAGCTTTTCATTTGTCAGAGTATTTAAGTAAATTTTAATAAAATGGTTAGTGGTTCTTAAAATTTTTTGAGCTTATTTATATCAGAAAATTTATTTCTGCTGTGTTTTTATATATTTAAGACAACTTGGTTGACAAGTTCAGTTAAAACTTCCTTTCCTCTAAGTCTATCTATGCACTGCTCCATTATTAAGAATTTAGAGAAAATCAGACTGTATTACAAGTTATGACTTATAGTATGTCATTAAAAACTTTTCAACTCAGTCCAAGTGGGTAAAATTCAGGATGGAATGGAGAACAGTCTAAAATGTATATTATTTCTAAAGAGAACTTCCAGGTGTCTCCAGCAATAAACCAGGGTAATAAAAAACTTCCCCACAAGATCTTTATCAATCCTACCTTTAATTATCAAGTAGGTGTCATTTAAATTAGCCTACCACTGTGGCAAGTGCATCAGAAGAGCCAAAAAGTGCTTGAAAACAGTTATGTCTCTTTAACCTGTCACTAGCAATTTTGTTTACACTCTAAATTTTCTTACCAAACTTGTCAGTTTAATTCAACAGCACACTAAACTCACATTAACACTGATTAAACACAAATCAGAGGGTAGGTGTTCAGTCAGAATTAATGGGACATGAATGTAAACATACATAGGAACTTTTTGGAAGATTCTAGAATGGCTGAATTAGACCAGAGATTTTTCCCCCCCAAGTTATTGTAGGAAATCAAGAGTTAAATTTGGAGGTAGAATTTGAATTCTGATGCAGAAGTGAGCTCACTGAGGAATTGAAGACGACGCGATCTTAGACACAGAGGCAGAGTGTACGTTAAGAAACCTTCAGACAGCAAAGAATCAAAAGACATAACCACTACATTCTGCAGGAAGACTTGAGAGTTCTACCTCAAAAATCCTTCAGATCCACCCCCCTTCTCTATCTCCACTGCTAGTACTCCAGTCAAAACCAACATCACCTTGTGCAGGCAACAGCAATAAAATCTAAGGGATGAGCTGGAGAAGGGACGGTTTGAGGGGGTCTGTAGAAGGGGAAAACGTCTGTTACCACTTGCAAAAGTGAAACGGTATAAACGTAACTCTTCAGATTTTGTCTCAGGAAGCAATGCACTTTTTGTGTGAACAATCCATGAGCAGGAAGTGGTAAGAATACTTTAAAGGTTTATTGAATTGCTCATTCTAGTTATCTGATCATCTTGATAAATATAGGGCAAGCAACAATTTTGCCTTGGCTTTTCTGGTTTACTTTTGTGTGAACATAAACTACACAGCTGCTCCTGACCTTATCCCACCACGTACATATGTGTAACCCACAGACATCTCTCTTTAGAAGTAAAATGTGCTTGAGGAGTTTAACTTTTCTTTCTTACTGTTCACACAGCTCCACCCAGATGAGCTCCCACATACCCATTCCTATCAGCTCTTATTTTGCGAGCTGTGGTCTGATTTTATGAGCCCTCGCAAATTCAGATGGCATCATCTGAACCACTCACTCTAATTTGTAAAAGTTGAACACTGTCAATGATGACAGTTTAAAATTTATGATTTGACCAGAAGTGAAGAATTATAGGAGATGACTAAAATAAATTTCATTTGCCAGTTAAGGACAGACATTAGGTGCCTAAGTGCTGATACAACTTAGGAATATATCCATTGGATGACTGCTTTACCAGTTAACCTAGATGCTTTAAGAAATAAAAATAGACAAGAATAAAGACTAGAGAGTAGAATTTATTCTTATTATAGAACTATTTACTGAAGCTTATTAAAGCAAATATTTATGGTCTATCACAGGAAAAAACCCACAATTCTATACATTTCCAAAATCAAGTGAAAATAGTTTTCATCATGAACATTTGTGATATGTGATTAGGAGTCTCTGGGTAGAGAGAGATACTCAGCAGTTTATCAGTTAGGCAGGAAAGTCCCCACAAAGACTCACACATCTTATTCCCTTGGGTGTATGAGGTCAACCCAATGAGTAGGTTAGGATTGCCTAATGTCTCTGCTCCCTTCTGTGCCTGAGATTCTGACTCACCGGGGCTTCCACCATGTTGGGCTTGCTGTTCCTCAGGGTCTTGACTGCATGGAACACATCCACCACATTTTGCCGCTTCACCATTTCAACAACAATGCCTATAGCACAGAACATACCACTTCGCCCACCGCCATTTCTGGAAGCAAAGAAAGCCAGGGCATTTTTTTTTAGAGAATTTTTAAAAAGATTATATTTATTTATTTAGTCAGAGAGAGAGAGCGCGAGTGAGCGAGCCAAGCAGGCAAAGTAGCAGGCAGAAGCAGAGAGAGAAGCAGGCTCCCTGCTGAGCAAGGATCCCGATGCGGGACTTGATCCCACCACCCTGGGATCATGACCTGAGCTGAAGGCAGTGGCTTAACTGACTGAGCTACCCAGGCGTCCCAGCCAGGGCATTTTAAATGGCAGCTTTTGGTCACCAGAGGTCACACAATCTTATAAATTGAGGAAATGAAAACATGATCTTTATTTTTTTTTCCATTTTGTATTAATTTTGCTTCATTTGTGTGCATGTATGTGTAGAGGGCAGAGTGCAAGGACACATGAGGATGATGTCAACTCTGTAGCTTATGCTTGGGAATATTCTGGAGCCACCAGCTGCTGCATCTTTGATCCCCTGAAATCTTGGTACATTTGTACACTGTGTACATTAGGAAAGTGGTTCTGAGTAGTGTTTGAAAGAGTTTAAATTATATGACAACTATATAATAATCAATTTTGAAAAAATAAGAAAATGAAAATTGGTAATTATAGAATCATGAGACACGAAGATTATTTAAAATGCTATCGATGGAGATCCATAAGAACTTTAACATGGAAAACATGAAGTCCAGTGAGGAAATGAGCACCAGAGCCCCAGCCCGGCCAAGCTGAGGCGCCATACTCACAGGCAGTGGATGATGGTTCGACCCTCCCCTTCCTCGCACTCCTCCTGCCATTTTTCCACCTGCAGTATCAGTTTCAAAAATGACCGTTTGGAGCCTGGCACTTCTCGGTGAGAGGCCCACCCTAGATACTGAAACTGCTGTACCATCAGATAACCTTCTTGTGGCTGTAGAGGGAAAAGCATTTTTCTGTAAATAAGTTGGGACTAGAATTTTTACTAAAAAGTAAAGGTGCATAAAAATTTATACCATGACATAAATGCCATTTATACTGGATTGAGTCTAGATGGTAAATCCAAAATAGGTACATGCTAGTACAGAAACATTCTAAGTTACAGAACCAAGAAACATGAGAATTACCTTTACATAAGCTTCTCCCTTGCACCCCATATCCAATAATCAAACACACTTCTTAAATAACTTTCAAATCCTTTCTACTCTTTATCACTGCTGACATCATTGCAATGGCCCAATCACCAGTTATGATAATTGCTTCCTAGTTGATCTCCTTGAATAAACTTTGATCTCCTTCCAAATCATTCTTACTGCAGCATCATGATTATTTTGAAATGCAAATACGATCTTGTCATTCCCCTGCTTTAATGGCTTCCAAATGATCTTACATAAAATCCAAATTGCTGCAGTGGCTTAAAAATTCCTACATGATATGGCTCCACTTCCTTCCCATTTATCAAGTCATTTCTTGCCTGGGAACTTTGCACAAACTCTCCATTTGGCCCTAAAGATCTCCTTCTTGTTTGTGCCTCTTAATCTCAAATACAGTGACCAATTTGTCTTGGGTTTGCCTGGGGCTTTTTTTTTGAACTAAAATTTTGAACTAAAATTTGTGTGTCCTGGGAAACCTCTCTATTCTGTGAATACCAAGACAGTTGGTTCTCCCACCCCCCAAAAGCTCCTACTGGTTCTCAAATTTTGCCTGAAAGATCACTACCCCAATGAAATCTCTAGTCACTCAGCTATGTAAGATAACCCAAACATTCTGGATTTTGTCTTTTGTCTAAAATTTCTCATATTTGTAAATAAATGATTATAGAATGAGTTGTTCAGTGCTTGTCTTCCCTGAGAAACTATAAATTCTTTAAGGATGAGGAAATCTCTTTCTTTCTCCCCTAAACTCTATATTGCTAGAACCTAGCAAACTACTGTGTCCAAAGAATAGTACTGTTGAATGAATGAAGCAAAACATTAAGCCCCATATGAAAATGTAAGAAAGAATTTGCAATACATGCGTAAACTGTATCATAAGGCATCAGATCTGAATTTCCATATGGCAAGGGCTCACACATCACAAGGACCTACTAATACAATACCCCAACTTCTCATTGATGCATATTAAATATCTCATGAAGTACATGATATTAAATAAGATTGGGAATAGAAAAAAAAATCAAGCACTAATAAGAACCAGAACACCAAACATAGAGGAAGATAAATAAACAAACAAATACGCTGACGAAAAAACAGATTTCAGTTTCCATCCTTAGAATATTCTTCATACAAACAGCTCAATAAAAAGACAAGTCTTACTTTCTTAGTTTAGCAGCTATGGTTTCTCAGCTAAAATATTACTAGAACCATAATGGAACAGATGTGCAGACATAATGAGATTCCATTTAAATTAACATCTAAGATATGCACGAATATTATGACATGATTTGAAGTTATCTTTTATTCCACTGAAATGAGCGACAGAATTGGTGATGACTACCTCCTCTGCTTATAGTTATACATATAGACTTATTAACCAGAAACACATAGCTATTTTGATATGAAAACACCAAAACATGACAATCTGAATTACACACTTAAAATAATACACATACGTAAAGCTGCTGAGCTAAAAACAGAGTAATTCTCTTTAAAAAGAGAGTAATCTCATGGAAATTACTCACGATTTCTTTTCAAATTCTGCTTGCTATTTGCTATTTGGTTACACAATCTAAACAGTTTTTATTAGCTTTTTTTTTTTTTTTTTTTTTGCTTTTTCGGAGGAGAGACCCCAGACTTAATTTGTCATTTAGTGTAAAATATATGACGACTCAAGGAAAGAAAGATTTCTGAGAAACACAGCTGCTGCTTTGCTCCTGGGAAAAGTGGTACCAGTGCTGGTTCTACAAATCTGGGCAGAGCCAGATACTGAAATGTGTAGGGAGATGAAATTATAGGTAGAAGGGGAATCAATGATGGCTGTGATTTACCTTTTCTCCTCATGTGGGGGGTTCTCCCTTATATGAAATTATGACATGGAACCTGTCTATAATGGCTGATCTGACATATCCCTTCCTCCTGAGGTAAAGCTTTTTATTCATCATCATCATCATCATTATTATATCCTTATTTTTCAATTATATGCCTTTTCTGGGCTGGGTATCAATACTAATAACACATGTAGTTGACCTTGACCAAAGTCTGCATATATGCAGAGACCAGGCTCAGACCATCGAACTCAGTTGAGTCAGTACATCTGAATTTAGTTTCAGATGTAATACACAAGTTAACTGACCAGGACACCCCGCTTCTTGCATTTCTGCTTTCCTATTTTTAGAATGTAATTTTCTTCTAATACTAAGATATAAGATGATTACTAGCTTTGGAACTGATTATGTAACACCTTAGTTCCACTCTTCCTGTTGTCCAACTGGAATTGTGCCCCAGCATGGTTATGATCGGTTGTTCTTGATCAGCTTAGGTAAAATATTAATGACTTACTCTTGTTAGATTGCATATCCTAAAAATCCGGTTTATCACATCACAATCCATTGAACAAGACATACATTCCACTTGGATAGGGCCATATCGTAACATCCCTTCCTCTGGCCAGTACTGAGGGCAGCCCTAGATGATGAATGTTTGGGAGGGAAAAAAATGAGCATTATTTTTCTCTATTGAGGGTAGTATGAAGTGGACTTTAACTTTTATTACTACTTTATTAAGTTGTCCATGAGTACACAAAAGCAACTCATAGCCATTGACCTGGGACAAGTCGACTTCATTCAACATCACGATGGAGGTACAGCCATAATCATACACCAATCTCCAGAAGTCTTTCACAGTGTTCGGCAGAGGGTATTGTGTGACGATGAAAGCAGCTGGTTGCCTGTAACTCTGTGAAGAAACAAGGGAAGTGGGAAAACATGAGACCTTAAACCGAATGATCAATCGTACAAGCCAATTCAAAACCTTTCCGTGTAGGGCCAGGTGAGGTGAAGCAGCTCCATGTGGAGAGGGAGGCAGATCCTACGTGAGCCACGGAATAACAGATGTGGGCTGCTGGAATGTACTGGAGCTAGTAATGTGTCAATCCGATGGCAGGACTTCAAAGTTTCAGCAGCAATTCAAGTCAAGACTTCAAGTTTTATTTTGTTGAGAAAAATAAACATAGGGCAAAAACAAAAGAAGAAACTCAAGAACTTCTCAAGCTTAAGATCCTCCATGAGGTACCCGTGGGCTCTTTCAGATTTTCAAAGCTAATCAATCTGCGAGGCTGAAGGCACAAAATTCCCCGGTGTATGTGTATATTCATCTGTATGTATCCATCTATCCACTCATCAAAATCTATCAACATATACATATATTATATATATTTATCTATGTGTTTTTACATATTTCATATATTGTATATTTTATATGTATTATATAATTATATTTCAGATATATATATACATATATATGTATATACATATATGTATAAAACTGCTGGGTTCTCTTCCATTTCAAATAAGAAAAACCACATATGCCTCAAACTTGTGTGCTTTTATATTATATGGATATTATCAACACATTCTGCTCATCTTGCAGGCCCATCCCAGTTTCCTGGACATTTATAATGCATATTAATGGTCAGAATGATAGTTTCAATCACTTAAGGTTTTTCTTTTTTTTATTTTCTTTTTTAATTTTTAAAATTTTTTAAAATTTTTAAAAATATTTTATTTATTTATTTGACAGACAAAGATCACAAGTAGGCAGAGAAGTGGGCAGAGAGAGAGGAGGAAGCAGGCTCCTTGTTCAGCAGAGAGCCCGATGTGGGGCCCGATCCCAGGACCTGGGATCATGACCTGAGCCGAATGCAGAGGCTTTAACCCACTGAGCCACCCAGACGCCCCACTTAAGGTTTTTCTTAAACTAAAATGCACTTCTTGGTGAAATGCATTCCCTCCACCAATAAGGTAATGGCTCCTCTTTTACCAAGTGCCCCTTGACTGGGACATGACACATTATCTCTACCCAGAAGGAGAGGGTATGTTCATCTGACCTGGGCAATCTGTCATTCTGCAGACTAATGATCTGTATTTCTATGTATTAAATAGTTTACAAAAAAACAACAATGAAAAGTAGACAGCTGCCTGAGATAGATTTCCTTCATGTGGATAAAAATTGTCAATGATCTCCTAACTCATTTTTATCATATAACTCCTTAAATCTTTCAAGTGACTTAAACATTAGTGTAGAACCGGATTCCGAACATTGATCTTATCGCCATTTGGGAAATACTGCTAACCATGGCATTTAACTCCATGGAAGACCGTGGGATAAATCTGAGTGCTGACAGTTCAAATGGCTCCTTCTGAATGACCTCAGGCCTCACAGAGTTACACCTGCATCTGAGGTGTCTCCTACGAAGGGTATGAAGCGCATCAAAAAGGGTCAGAAGAAATAAGTAAACTTTCCTTCTAATCACATGTCTGTTCCATGGGAAGGTGAGCTCTTTACTCAGTTTTTGAGTCACACAGGAGAGGAGATGGATAAGATGTTGTGAGAGGACAGAGTTGCCTTCCTAGATCCTTCCTCTGTAAGGACAGGAGCATATCTGAGGCTTTGAAATCACAGAATCCTCGGCCTTACTTCCAAACTCTTCACAATCATGACACAAGGGTGTATAACACTGAAGATGTTGCTGGAGGGTAAAGGGAGCGGGGAGTGTTGACCAGTGAACCTTGTTCTTATAAGACAAACCAAATCTAACTTTTCTGAGGCCCCCAACTATACTACTGAATCTAGCAGATGGTCTCAATTATGAAATATACCTATGTTAAATCATAAGGAATTAAGCAGAGAGTAGAAAGAGGTAGAGAACAAGTTTCAGTCTTCATATTGACTAGAAAACAACCTGGAAATGAAGAAAAACTTGACAGCGATCGATGCCAAAGACAAAAAAATGCCTCAGGCATACGCCTTATCAATCTCTTTCCTAATGGTATTTTCTCCCTCCCTTTTCCACACGCCTTTTAAAATTTCAAATCTAGACTCAGAAACAAAAAGGTCTTGTGTGTTTTCTCTGTATTTAGTATATTTGTCTTTCCAGACAATTAAAATGGGAAGAAAAGATACAGTGAGGATCCAGTGTGACTCCAGTGGATATGATTAATGATCAGGCAAGATCCTGGTCATAGCAAGAAAGGGAACTTTTCACTTGAGCTTGTCTTTAGACTGTTCTGCTCTGCAGCATAAAAGGAGCAACGTAGCTGACTAAAAGACTGGTCTCAGAAGTAGAAAGTAGGCTTTCTAAGTCTCTAGTATCAGAAGCTAATTCTGGAAAATGCAATAGGAGCCATAATGCAGAAAGCTTCATTATTAGCCACACAGGAATGGACCCTGACTTCTAATTTCTCCTGGCTATGGTTCCACAGATGAAAAGGCAAAACCTAGAAATGTTTATAAATGAAGATGATGAGCTGTTTAAAAGGATTCTGAACCAGGAGAGCCTTCTTGCTTCTTTCCAAGGTAACCCAGCAAGGTAGCCAAGAACTGACTTAAAACCCTCTGTCCGGGGGCGCCTGGGTGGCTCAGTGGGTTAAAGCCACTGCCTTCGGCTCAGGTCATGATCCCAGGGTCGTGGGATCCAGCCCCGCATCGGGCTCTCTGCTCTGCGGACAGCCTGCTTCCTCCTCTCTCTCTGCCTCTTCTACCTGCTTGTGATTTCTATCTATCAAATAAATAAAATCTTCAAAAAAAAAAAAACAACCCTCTGTCCATGTTGTTCTGTCTATGAGATGCCTGCTAAGGCTGTAGTCTACCTTTTATACTTTGTGGTGGCTGGAGTGGAGCAAGACAGTTCTTTCATTAATGATGGGTATATTAACAGGTATCTTCGATGCTTTCTCCTAGCTGCTTATAAAGGATTTCTATTAATTAATGGCCAATAAAACAAGCTAGCCAAAAATTACTGGAACTTTAAATGTCAGAGATAAAGATTTCCCAAATTAACACAACTTCTATAAGATAAGGCATTATGTGGTTTTAAAAAATTCATTCCTCATTTACCATTCAAAATACACAAGCATGATTTTCTTTTCTGAAAATAACTAAGATGAAAAGTATGACCTGAAGGTATTTCCTGTACAGAATATAATAATTGACAATCAAGCTCCAAATTTACAATGGGGCCTAAAATGTATAGTTCCTAAGAATCCCTATAGGGAAAACTCAAAATCATTCTCCACGAAAAACTTGTATTTCAATGAAAATTTCCAATTTTCCATCCTAGGCCCTTTTAATTTTCTTGAAAAGAAAACAAGCCAGTATTTGTCACGTTATGTAGCTTTTCACGACACTTTATACTAACAAAGACAGCAGTCTCTTACGTCCATAAGAGCGGCATTGATGTAGTTACTACTCTCCCCATCAATTGTAATTAAAAAAGGCAGACATCTGTCAGGTGGCAGCATGTCCATAAAACGATTCTTGTCATGATTCCTTGGCAGGCACGCTATACTGCAGTCTTCGGCTTGTAGTCGAGGGGTGACTGAATTTAAAGTCTAAAAAGAAAAGGGAACGTAGGTTAAAAGCAAGTGACCCATTTAATAGCATAAGGCAGATCCATCTATGATCTGGGAGGCCAAGTACAAAGTGAAGGATCTGTATAAGGCAACAGCATTTGCCATGGTGACAGGCTGATAGACTTTGTAGTTAAAGCTAATGAAGCCTGAGAAGTGACAAAGAAACAATACACACATTGTTCACTGTGTTTCCTAAAGGGAAAAGGGAAGCTGAAAACCATTGCTACCTGCAAAAGGCAGTGTCTAACCAAAGAAAGCAGAGTTAGAATGGCCCATAATGATGACCCATCATCAAAGCTGGAAACTATCATTTGTAGTAATGTTCTGCCGTGCCGTATTTGAAGACAGGCTGTAACATGCTAGAAAGAGCACTGCACAAAGGATCAAAGCATGAGGTGTCCAGAGCTACTCTGGACTTCACATTCACACACCTTCAGGGATGTCTTAAGGGCAGTGGAAACATTTGGGGTTATATAGGGACAATGTTTAGTACAAACTTCAGCTATTATTATTTAATGCGTTTGATTTCACACTGTGAGTGACACAGAAGGTTAAAATCCATAAGACTGCATAAAAAAAGGTTGTAAAGGGGGAGGAGGGAAGGAAAGGGTCGCGCGGGTTTTCTGTCCGCCTGGCCCGAGTCTGGGGTGCGTGTGACAGTAAGGAGCACTGCGACCCTTCCGGGAAGCTGAGGCTCGCGGATGGGACGACTACCTGGGCCCAGGCCGGGTGAGGGAGGGGTCGGGGAGGGGTTCGGAGTGTTGGGAAGGAGCTCCGGGTCCGACTCTAGGATTTTGCTGTTGGATTGGTCTTCTTGGGGTCTGGGCTGAAGAGCCGTGGGGTGTAGCCAAGCTGGAGGTGGACACCTGGGGCTCGGGGCCTGCTCCTGTCATCTGTCAGCTGCGCGGCCTTAAGCAAGGCAGTTCACCCGTCCAGACCTCCCTATCCTCATGGGTACTGGGGGACATCAAGGTGCTTGCTCTGGGCCCCTCAAGGAGGCCTAGAGAAGGTTAAGATAGCGATCTTGTGGGGGGGAGATCTTGCCTGGGTGTGAGGGGTCGGCTCTCTACCCCATTATCTGCCACCCCTTTGCCTGGCTGGAGCAGTGAGGGAAGACTGCCTGGGCTCTGGCTCAGCACCTCATTAGGCTGGGGGGGGGGGGGGGGGGGGGAGAAAAAAAAAAAAAAAAAAGGTTGTAAATACACACAAATCACCAAGTTTGACTTTTATTATACCTTTGCCCATACCCCTCCCTGAGTCTGAACTCATTTCAGATACAGCAGATACGAGCTCATTAATACAAAAATGACTCCATAATATGTAAAATGAAAGAGAGAGAGGTATTATACTTAAAATAGGGTCAAAAGTTATCCATTTGACTTGAAAGACCTTCCTTAGAGGAATTAATAATGCCCAGAATACACTGTAATAAGTTGCTCATAAAAGAAGCTCTAGAAATAAGTAAATACCTGGAATTCATCTTTGAGATGTGAAGAGTTAGTCTGAGAGTCTATTCTAATCATATCAAAATATGCAGCTTTAAATTCGCAGACAGGTATGGCAGTTTCTCCACATAAACAGGCTTCTAGAATGGCATCATGAATAAAAATGTACTGTTCCTAAGAAAGAAAAAAAAAAACTATTTTAATAAAAATCTTCTGTCATCAAAGGTAGAGAATACAGAGAATTCTCTCTATAGAAACATTAATAATGATATCAATATTTCCCTATATGACTTGATGAGGTAATATTGATTCTATGTGAAAAACATTTACTGTTTTTGATAAATGTTAGAAACCAACAACAACAAAAAAGAGGTCATTAGAGATAACAAGCAACATACCTCTGTCTGGACCATATTGATACGACGAGACCTTAAGGCTTTGACACAGTTGTAGATGTCGACAACACCCTCTCTTTCCGCCATGTCCAGCATGATGTCAATCACAATGTAACAGCCAGTTCGTCCAGCACCAGCACTGAAACAAATTAAACAAATCTAAAGAAGTGCAAGACGCACGTTCTTGCAATCTTATTAAAGAAAGATCCTTTTCAACTATCAGGTGGAATCATATTGATTTAACAAACCGCAAGATGTAATTTGTATGTGTTATATAAACACTTATTTCATGTACAAATAACTTTACATGTAGAGTATCTGTTTTGGTGCCAAATGAAGACGGGAGCAGGAGTTTGAAATTGAAACGATAGACTCTGTATATCAAATTGTGTTTTAAAAATAATGTACGTATGTTGTTCAAGTGCCATAGCGCTCATACAGTCTTCATTCTCTGGCAATGTAGGGCACATGCTTTCAAGCTCATAGAAGTGACCAAGGGGTACATTTGTGCTTAAAAATTTCACCTCAGAAATACTCTTACTCATATACTTGTGGGTCCTCTGACAAAATGCAAGAATGCTGGCTTACTGTTTCAGTCTGACAGACTTGTATATACCAAGGCAAAAAAAAAAAAAAATTAATTCCAAAACATTTACTGGGAAATCTGAGGAGTCAAAATTCAGAGGAAGTGTTAATCGTGAGGGTGGGGAGGGAAGTGGTTATCAGCAGGGAGGAGACCAACAGAAGAAAGAATATTTGAATGGTGATCTGAAGGAAAAATGAAAATGAACAGTTAGGTATAGAATAAAACTCTTAATAGGTCACAAAGACAGCCACTATCTTACTGTATTTAATTTAGTCATTGAATTCTTAATATACTACTGATTATTTTATCTTTTGGAAATGTTTCTTCAATTTTTTTTTTGAAGATTTTTTATTTATTTATTTGACAGAGAGACAGATCACAGGCAGGCAGAGAGGCAGGCAGAGAGAGAGAGAGGGAAGCAGGCTCTCCACGGAGCAGAGAGCCCGATGTGGGACTCGATCCCAGGACCCTGGGATCATGACCTGAGCTGAAGGCAGAGGCTTTAACCCACTGAGCCACCCAGGCATCCCTTTCTTCAATTTTTAAAAAAGATTTAATTATTTATTTTAGAGAGAGAGAGTGTGATGGGGAGGGGCAGAGGGAGAGAGAGAGAATCTCAGAGACTCCCTGGTGAGCGAGGAGCACAACATGGGGCTCGATCTCAGGACCCTGAGATCATGACCTGAGCTGAAATCAAGAGTCAGATGCTTAACCGACTGAGCCACCCAGGCATAAAAATCAGTGGTGCAAACAAGATATAGTTGGGATTTGGTGGGGGGCGGGGGGGGGAGGATTTCACTTGGTAGTCAGCTTCCTCTTTTTTATATATTGATGGATACCTGAGTATAAGTGAAAAATGACACTTCTGTTCAAGAGAGTATCTGAGAATCTTGGAGCACTTCTGAAGCAAGCAATTCATAGGGAAGTAAACCTCTATAAGTTATATAAGTATAACCTATAAGAGGTTATACTTATAACTTATAAGTTATAAGTATAACCTCTATAAGCCCCTCTATTGAAGTCAAGACACTCCTTAATTGAAAACCTATTTATCTCATTTTCTAATGCATAGAGGGGCTATTAACATTATTCTTTGTTGTCCAGATTTGGTCACTTCTCTCAAACACACTGTTCTTTAAGAAATGTAATTAAAAGCTTTGTGGGTATCTCTCTCTCACGTTCCTTTTTCTTTTTTTTTCTTTTTTCTTTTGTCTACCATCTTCTCAATCACTGTTCCCAGGGTTTGAGACAGGAAGGTAATTGAAGAGTACATCAGATTTCCTGAGGAGGATTGAATTGAAGATTTTTTTTTTCAGGGTATACAGTATCTGATCCTTATGGGATCCCTTACTTTTACGGCATTCTCTGGGCTGTTTTCCCCTCTTCCACACATGGTCATTTAAATTCTGAATAGGTCGGATTTTCAGAAAAAAAATGCTTAAGTACAACCTATTATGTAGCTTGGAGGGGATAGTATTTGAGAATGGTGTGCAGCATTTAGGAAAAGCTTTTCAGATTCAGTATATATTTTTCTGTTCACATCTCCAAATGAGGCCATGTAATTTGCTTTTAGTGTCTCTGAATGCTTGTTTTAAGAGAAATTTCTAATCAGAAGGAAGCCTGGATATAATGTTCACATTTTTCTGGCATATATTTGCTGGCTCTCACTGATGTAGTTTTCAAGGTCCTCTGATGGATGGCTTTTTTTTTTTTTTTAAATTCTTAAATAGCTGTTTTATAGCACAAATTCTTGCAATTTAGGCCATTTAGTAACTCTGTATGTCTCAAATTTAGTTTTAAAAGCTGGGCTTCTATTGGGAATTTACTAGATTGGCAAGAAATCTGTATTTTAACCTCCCATGCCATACAATATGGGATTTGCAAAAGTGATGAAAAAACAAAAAACAAAAAACAAAAAACCCAGACACAGTTGTTGCCACTAAAAGACAGAGATTCCACACTCCTATTTGTGAACAACACTACACACATTAGGATGAATGTATTTATTTTTTAAGTTTCTATTTTATATCCTCCTTTGAGCTAATTTTTTTTTTAACCTTACCTGTAATATCATAAACCAGAACCTTGTAAGCATGCACTAGTTTTATGCTTGAAGGCCTTGTCTTCCCACTTTAAAGAAGCTGGCTGTATACAGTCTAGAGTGTCCGGTCCAGTACTCACCTGCAGTGCACAACGATGGGGCCAGCACTGGGAGGGTTGGAGAACTTCACTCGCCGGATGAAGGAAAGGAGCCCCGTGGCATGGTAAGGTACTCCGTGGTCAGGCCAGCCAGTGAAATGGAACTGTTTCACTTCGCGGATCTCATTGTAGCCCCTCTGTGCAAATATGTAAACAAGTGTGTTCAAAAGAGCCCAAAGAAAGCCATTCAACACCAACCACAGGCACTAGACCTGGCTGCCAATGGAAAAAACAAAAAATAAAAACAAAACAACAAAAAAACAAAGAATCTATCAAAGATCAGGATTTTTCTGAAAAAGGATGCTGGCCTGACATGGTTGGGGAGCTTACCTTATTGTCAGACACCTGCCAAAGAAAGAAAATTGGAAGTCTTGCTCAGTTCTGTAACTCTGTGTAAATTTTTATTTACCTTGACAGTTCGTTCCTTACTTGGAATGACAACAC
>RCUC01168902.1:0-61607 GCA_003697995.1 Taxidea taxus jeffersonii
GGTCCTGTCTCCTGCTCTTTTTTTTGTGGTGAGTTTTTCCGCCTTGTCATTTTGTCCAGATAAGAATCCGCTGTTCTCCTTGTTAAGTGAACTTGGTCTTGGCTGTACTTCTTTGATCTTCTGGGTGAGGGGCCTGTTGTAGTGATTCTCAGGTGTCTTTGCCCCAGGCGGAGTTGCACCGCCCTTACCAGGGGCCGGGCTAAGTAATCCTCTCAGGTTCGCTTTCAGGAGCTTTTTTTTTTTCCCCCTGAACGCGCTTTCTGTAGAGTTCTGGAGGACTGGAATGACAATGGCGGCCTCCCAATCTCCGGTTCAGAGGAGCCGAGAGCTAGGGGCCCCAGTCCTCAGTGCGCCTTCATAGAAAAGCGTTTAATCCCTCCGGTCTCCCCAGCCCCCGTTTGTGCCCGGAGACCGCGCGCGCTCAGAGAAAATCGTGCGTAAGCAGTCCCATCTCACTGGCTTCTGGGAGTGCTCCGAGCTCACCCAGCCTGTGACCAAGCATCTCTGTCTCTGGCAGAGTCCCACCTGGAGTCTCCGAACCCCGTAGATCCCTGAGCTCTCCCGGGTCGGAGTCTCCCTGGATCTTGTGGGGACCCCTCGCACAGAGCACCGGCCCGTGCCCCAGAGCACTGCTCCGTGTCACAGACCACTAGGAAACCTCGGCTCTGTCTCCACAGCTGTCTTCCCTGCTCTAATACCTGTGAGCTCTGCGACACTCAGACACCCCCGATCCTTCTGGGACCCCGCGGGACCTGAGTCCACGTTGTCCCTGTGAGGTCTTCACCCCAGTTTAGCCTCTGGAGTGATGTCCCTCCGTGGAGCCGACTTTTAAAAGTTCTGATTTTGTGCTCTGCCGCTTGCCGGGAGCCAGCCCCTCCCCCTGGGGTCTATCTTCCCGTCGCGTTGGATTCACTTCTCCGCTGGTCCTACCTTTCAGAAAGTGGTCGATTTTCTGTTTCTAGAATTGTTGTTTTTCTTCTCTTCGATCTCCTGTTGGATTTGTAGGTGTTCGGAATGGTTTGATAGGCTATCTAGCTGATCTCCTGCTGGTTGATGTCGTCTCAGCCTCCTACTTCTCCGCCATCTTGACTCCTCCCCTGATAGCCTCTTTTTGATAACCATTTTGTGGGCTCATAGTCTGAATATGTGATGAACTGGGAGAAATACAGAAAATATATTTTCTTGTGATTCAACAGTTCCTCAAACTATTTTAACAATTCACATTTTTATTTTGTGTTTTCTTAATTTCTTGTATGACAAATAACTCCTTCATGTTCTTTTACATTGATTTCAATAAATTATGAATAAAATATTTATAGTATGAACACTTCATCTTCCATAGTTTCAATATTCAGATGTTTATTCTCACTAGACACAGATTTTATTTTCCTTTTAGTAGATCTAGGTGATGTAAATGAGTGTTTGCTTATGAATACAAAACATCCACTAACACTTATTAAAAAACAGAAGTATTCAGACCCACCAGATGAACATCTGAAAATTGAATGGGCACATCCTTCCTTTTGCAGGTAAAATTTTAATATTATAGTATTGATGATTATAAAAATTTGAATTCTACTTATTAAGCAATTGCTCTGAGCCAACACCACCCTAGATATACTGCATATGTTTTATGGTATTTTGTTAGATAAGCATATAAAAGATAAGCAGATTTTTGCTGATCTTGTTAGATAATGTTTGTCAACCCCATTTCCAGAGAAAATAACTGAGATTTAGAGAGTTTATATGACTATAATATTCAGCTTTATTTTTATAAATATATAGTCATGTAAATATCATCAACCCAGTAAAAACAGAATATTTTCCTCACTCCCCAAAATTCCCTCCTCCCTTTTGCATTCAGTCCCCTTCCCCAACCTCTGGTTCATAGTATCCACTGTTCTAATGTCTGCTCCAATAGTTTGGTCTTTCCCAGAATGTTGTCTAAAGGAATTGTAAAATATGTACTCTTTGTGTAAGAATTTTGAGATTCACTCATGTTTATGTATGTGTTATTAGATTGTTTTTATTACTGAGCAGTATTTTGTTATATTGATGTAACACCATTTGTTTTTCCATTTACCATTTGCTGGACATTTGAGTTGTTTCCAATTTGGGGCTATTATGAGCATTCCAGGAAAGGTTTTGTATGGTCATATATTTTCATATTTCTTGGAGTTAGATTGCTGGGTAATGTGCTTATCTTCATAAGAAATTGCCAAACTGTCTTGTAAAGTTGTGTCATTCTACATTTTTATCAGGGATGTATAAGAATCCAGTTGCTCTACCCTCTTGTCAAAACTTGGTATTGTCAGATTTTTGTTTTCAATTTTAGCCATTTTATAAGGCACATGGTCATCAACTTGTGGTTTTAATTCACATAAAGTGATCTGACACCTAAATGCAATGTGGTGTGTTGGACTGGTTCTGGAACAACAACAAAGAAAAAAGACATTATTTGAAGATCTGGTGAAATCTGAATAAAGTCTGTAGTTGAGTAATAGTGCTGTACCAATGTTAATTTTGCTATGCAATGTTAGTTTTGCTGAACGGCTATGAAAGATAGAGATATGATTATGCATATGAGGTGAGTTATAATTAGGGCATTAGTTATTACAGGGAAATTCCTATACTATTTTGCAGTAGTCAAATGTGCCATGAATGTAAAAGGTGCAATTAATAAAGGTGCTGTATGACATTTATTAAATTCCCCAATAGAAAAATCATAATTAGATCCCTGAGGATCTGCAGCAAGTTCTTATTCTGCAGTGGAGAACTATACACAATTTGACAAATAGCTGCTGGTGTGCAAGTGGTCTGGTACAGTAAAATGTTGACCATGGGCATCATTTGACCACATGGCCTTAGTGGCATCCTGTCAAATGCATGAAGTCCTAGGCTGAATGAGCTTAACAGCAATTTATGGTAAAATGAAGTGGCATATCCAGATATAATATGAGTAAGGTGGCATAGCTGCATGAGCAGATGGGCCAGCCTTCCATATCATTTGTTAATATTGCTCCTGTGATTCTTTCTCAGCATCTACCTGAAAAGACATGAGAAAGTTCTTTTTGATGAGCTGATAGAAGTAGAAGTAGAAAAAGGCCAAGATTCAGATACCTGGTTACCCACTTTGTGTGGAAAGAGAAGCAGTCCAGGATAAGAAGGCAAACGGACGAATGGGCAAGGACAAATGACTGGCTGGATTTCTGTGGGCTTAGAAGAAAGCTAGAAGATAACATTTGAAGACTTTGTATTGTATATTGATGCCCACCAGAAAATAAACTCAATGGAATAAGTACTGAATCACCAAGCAGTCAGGGGATCAGTCAGTGCATGTCATCTACCATCTCATTCCTAATACCATGAGTTCACAAGTAGAGTAACCATTATATCAGAGGTCTAGAATACACATGGTCCCAGTAGCATGTGTTCCAACTCACTAAGCCTGATACAGCTACTACTTCCACTAAATGTTGAGCCTGCCACAACACAAACCCACACAAGACCGTAATAAGATATCTTCTGCCAAGAAGGCTTGTTGGTGGCAAGTTTAATACATTGGATCCCTGCTACCTTGAAGACATCCATTCATTCTGACTAGAATCAGCATATGTTTTGGGTATGGATTTTTCTTTCCTGTCCATAAAGCCTCAGCTAACATACTTTCTAAAGATACTCAGAATATCTGAGGCACCAACACAGAATCCTGCATAATAACACAACAGACCAAGTGATCAACTTCACACCAAAGTAGATATGTCAGTGGACACACATCTATGGATGTCATATCACATATGAAACTATCTCAAGCCTGATGTACTGACCCAGCTGCAGTACCAACTTGGAGATGTGAGTATATGAGGTCTTTAGTAAGTAGAATGAATGAACTAAAAGGGTAGAAATAGGAGTAGCCTTAATTACTGTAACTTGCAATAACCCATGTAGGAAATTTGTCTTTCTTTTTAGGGGTGGTGGAGGGGGAGAGGGAGATAGAGAATGTTAAGTGGGTTCCACACCCAGCGTGGGGCCCAACATGGGCCTTGATCTCACAACCATGAGATTATGACCTAAGTCACAATCAAGGGTCAGATGCCTAACCAACCGAGCCACCCAAGTGCCCTAGGAATTTGTATTTCTATTTTCTATTACTTTAGACTTCGAGAATCTAGAGCTTTTAGTTCCTAAAGGAGTAACACTTCTACCAAAGGATATAGGTAAAGTCCCATTCAAATCTATTTTCAAACTTTCACCTACTCTCTCCTGATCCTTTGTGCCAAGGAAACAAAGGCAAAGAAAGGAGTCAACATTCTGCTATGGGTAATTTACCATAACTATCAGTACATGATAAATTTATTTATCCATCAGTAAGGGTACATTTTTTTTTTATCCCTTGGGGCAGGGATAGGACCTACATGATCCACTTGGGAATTATTTAGTACTCCATTACCTAATTTTGATGATAAATGGAACTATAAGCCATGCCTGGAGTTCCCAGTTATGGCAATAAGTCTCCCCCCATCAGTTATGCTTCTTAGACCAACAGAGGTGCTAGTCATGCATAAGGGGATTTTAAAAGGGATTGTAAAAATGGGAGGAAGAAAGATGATGATTACAATTTGTGGCTTCAAAGTCTACTAACTACCCTTTATTTTCTAAGTTACTCAAGGGAAAGAGACCACCTGGAATTCTGAAGAGAGATTTCTTACATGGCATGAACCTACTACACAAAGCACATGACTCTGGGTGATGAATGGTGTAAAGTGTACTGTATGTCATGCTGCACTGCTCACATCTCCCCTTTCATGACTGGGATACTCATTTTCCTGGCTTCTGGGATTGTTGTTTGCTAATGGCTCATAGCCGAGTACCTCTCTGGACATTACTTTCCGAAGAAAAGCACCTTGCCCAAGGTTACATCAGTCCTGTGTCGGTAAACCGGTGCTCCAAAAGCAAAACCCTGAAATAAATATTCTTATGATGGCCAATTTCAAGGTATCAACAGTTTAATAACCAGCTTGCAAAATTCTTGGATATTTAGCAGTTGAATCTCTTGAAGCAGTACCAACAGATTCCATCATTCCTGTGGCTTACAGGCTTCCGTGCTCCTCTTTGGGGGCAGCTTGCCTCCAATGAATAGTCAATCAAGGGTTATTGGGACAAATAGGAAGAACAATCCAGCTCCAGAATGCCTCTGCTAGGCTGCTCTACAGTTTAACCTACCCTTCTGCCTAATCTCATTTCCCTCTCCCTTCAGGTATGTTCCTAGAAAAATCTCTAATAAACTTCTTGAATATTAATCTTTATCTCAAAATCTGATTTCAGGAACTAAACCTGGGTCAAGTAGAAACATTGAAAAAGAAACTCATTTTTTTCTCATTACACATTTTTTTTTTCTTCTCAATGAAATTTATATTTTAGGAAGCAAAAAGTGAATGATCATAATATATTTTCCACACGCTTAGAGTAGCAGTAGAAAGTAGAAGAGAATGGATTAAAAAAGCAACAGGCACAAAAGGTAATAAAAAGTAATTCCAACATCCGTGTTAGAGGTGCAAAGGCGCCATGCTCAAGTGGTAGACACACTCTCTGTTTAAGATGCAGAATGTTACCCTGACAAGGTTACATTTCTCTTTCTATGAAAGCTTGTATTAAAAAAGATTTAAACATTTCTTGATCCCACTTTTTTCAAAATGTAAGCATCATTGTCTAAAATGGAATGTGTGATGTGGCACATGTTTATTTTTCATGTTTATTTCACAACAATATAAGAAACAGTATTATAGAAACCTCATTCTGAAATTCTAAGGGAGTCAAACAAGAATAATTTCCCTGCATTCTCCTCCCATCAACAGGAACATAATTTTGCCAGTATGTTATGAAATGTGAGATCGTTAAGTATTTTTGAAGCATTTGACTGGCAGATAAGATGAAAATTGTCAGATGCCTGATGGTCAATCTTGGATTTCAGCTGTAGCATATTTCTAAATGTGACATTAAATAATTTCTGAGGAAAATACATTTTCTACCCATCTTCTTTGAATAGATACCTTCTAACTTCTCATTGCTTAAAAATTCCCAGGATGTTATACTTAGAAAATATATACTATTGAATAGAAATTTCTCAACAGTCAGAAAGAATAATAATGAACATGAATAATCTGAAAAGTAAATCATTCTGGGGCACCTGGGTGGCTCAGTGGGTTAAAGCCTCTGCCTTGGGCTCAGGTCTGGATCTCAGGGTCCTGGGATGGAGCCCTGCATCCGGCTCTCTGCTCAGCAGAGAGCCTGCCTCCCCCCCTCTCTCTCTGCCTGCCTCTGCCTACTTGTGATCTCTGTCTGTCAAATAAATAAATAAAATCTTAAAAAAAATCATTCTGTAGCTAAGTACTTAACATGCCCCTTCCTTAGCAATATTTCTCACATATAATTCTAATAGACACACGTTTTGATAAGTATATTTTACTCTCCTTGGGAAAGAGGCTTTGGAATGTACCACGTTAAAGGGAAAAGAGATCTTAAAAAGGCACAGTCAGCCTAACTTGAATATAATTCTGAAACTTTTACACACTTCACAATGCTCATCTGAACATCTGAGATCCTGTTCTGTTAATGAGAATGAAAACCTTAAACTATGCTAAGTAGGGTACAAAGAAGAAGGAAAATATTAATTGGGACTCTATAATGCTTCACACTATATTAAACACATTACAAATGTTATTCATTAATCTTCACCTACATCACTGTAAGATGTTCTATCTCCATTTGATGGATTGGGAAAATAAATGCCAGTAATTTGCCAAAGTTGTGTAGCTGTATCTTCTCCTCCCTGCTTTGATAAATACCAGTAGGCTTCAGGCATCATATCCCTGACAACATGACTCCTCTACCCACCTTTACTTTCTAGGAGTGCTCCCCAGAGCAATGGCTTTAAATAGCATTTTAGTAGATATCCACTACTGGGGTAACAAATTACCCCAAATTTATCAAGTTAAAACAGCAAATATTTATTATCACACATGGTTTCTGAGAGTGAAGAACGTGTCAGTTGCTTTGGGGGATGGTTTGATTCAAGGTCTCTCATCACATGGCCATCTTGCTGTCAGCTATGCCAGAGCTTATTTGGAGTCTTGACTAAATGTGGCGGATCTGCTTCCAAGATGGCTTTCTCATGCAGTTCTTGGAAATAGGCCTCAGTTCCTCTCGATAAGAACAACTCCAAGTACTGCCTGAGTATCCTCAGAACATGACACCTCCATTTCCCCCAAGCAAGAATCCTGAGGGAACCAAGCAGAAGCCACAATGTCATGGGACATAGGCTTAGACATGACATATCAAGATTTGCCACTTTCTATTGTTCAAAAAGATTAATCTCAAGACAATGTATGATAGGTGTAAACAAGGTTGTGAATGCTAGGAGGCAGGGATTAGACCAGGCTCTTTGAATGTAATTCCTCAAGTACATCTCCTCAAGTACCATTTCTCTCTAAATCTGAAGACCTGTGAAACTAAACAGAGAAGTCATCCTGTCATATGTTAGACAAAAGATACACCTACACACCTTTTTGAAGTAAGCTCTTCTCTACATTGGGTTTACCCTGAGCCATCTAAGGATCAATGCCCTTCAGCTTCCCAGAAGTTTGATTTGCACTTAGAGGTTTAAGAGTATGTATGAGCTACAACCTTACACTCTTTAGAGGATCCATTGTCTGACAGAATGAAATGTTATTGTGCTACCTGTTTTGTTTTGTTTTGTTTTTCCAGTGTGAGCTCTATGCCCAATATGGGGCTTGAACTCACAATCCCCAGATTAAGAGTCACATCTTCTACCTACTGAGCCAGCCAGGCACCGCACTGATGCACCACTTTTTATTTTTCTGAGGTCTTAACAAAAGATGTTACTGTCATACCATAGGTTTTATCATTAGCCCATGTTTTCCTAGTAGTGTCCCGAGGTGGATCATTATTTAGAAGCCATTTCTTAATTTTAGCATCATTTTCCCACCGGAGAACCTGAGAATGTTCAATACCATTAAACCCCAGCTCCTCCATGTTTAACAGTCCTCCCATTACTTTTTCTATCTCATTTCACTGTTTACTTTAAGAAGCAGGATGAAAACAAGTGGTACCTCTAACACTCCAGCTGGAAGTCTTAGCTACATCACAAGTAGCTAGGAAGGAAGGAAGGAAGGAAGACTTCACAAGGAAGTCTGGGCTACATCACAAAATTCATTAAGCACATCTTCTACTTTCTTCATTATTACAGGGAATGGTGTTGCTAAACATTCTGTCACTACACTACACATACTTTGCTCCAGGTTCTGAGATTTTCCTCACTTTTATCAAAGCCTCCTCAAGGTCAATAATGTTTCTACAAAATTTCCTCAAGGCTCTTCAGGCTTTTATGGACACTCCCATCAGCTCTCCTCACTTCTACTCACTGACTTATTCCAAAACCACTGTACATTTTAAGTATTAATTAATACTTAAACACTTCTGGCAACCAAAGCTGTATAAGCTATCAATTGCTACATACAAATTATCCCAGAATGTTGTAGTTTGAAAACAACATTTGTTATATCACACATTTTCTGAGGAGTAGAAATTCAGGAGCCACTTATCTGGGTGGTTTTAGTCAGGCTCTCTCAGGATGATGTAGTCAAGTTCTGGGCTACAACTAACCCATCTGAGTATTCAGGGGCTGAAGGACGTGCTCTGAAGATGGGACTTATATGGCAAAAGGCTCTGTTCCTTACCACATATGCTCCTCCACAGAGCTGTCAAGTTTCCTCATAACGTGGCAGCTGGCTTCCCCAGAAGAAAGTGACCCAAGAGAGAGCAAAGAAGAAGTCTCATGTCTTTTATAATTGTGATGGTTAACTTTATGTGTCAACTTGGCTGGGCTACAGGGTCCAGACATTTGGTCAACTATTATTCTAACTTTTTTCTTTCATTTTTTTGGTGAGGGTATTTTTGGATGAGATTAATATTTAAATAAGTATGTTTTGAGTAAATCAGATTGCTAGGTACATCGTGGGTGGGACTCAACAAATCAGTTGAAGGACTCTGTAACAAAGAGTGACCTGTCCTAAGCAAGAAGGAATTATGCCAGCAGACAGTCTGCAACTGAATATTAGCTCTGGGTCTCCAGCCTGCTGGCTCACTCTTCAGATTTTGGACTTGCCAGTTTCTATAACTGCATGAACCAAATCTTTAAATGAATTTCTCTGTCTCTCTCCTGTTTCTCTCAAGAACTCTAATACAACAACCTCATCTCAGAAATGACATACCGTCTTTCATATATTCTATTAGTCACATAGATCAACCTTGGTAAAATGAATGTGGGGACCAAACAAGGCCATGAATAACAGGGGGCAGGAATTATTTGGGGCTGTTTTGGAGGTTGGCTACTATAACTATCCACAATTTAATGATACTCAAGTTTATATTTTCAGTGAAAATGTCTCCTTTGATTATGGATTTGTAAATCCAACTGCATACTTGACATATACATTCAGGTATAAATAAGCAATGAAATTTTAATAGAACTCCTGACTCACTGCCCATCACCATCACCTAAACTGTTCATAAGCTAGTGTTCTCAATTACACTTAATAGCACTAGTGATTGTCATTCCTCAAGTGAAACTTTTGGTTCATCCTTGGTTCTGTTTGTCTCACACTCCACATCTGATCACAAGTCTGTCAACTACTTTCAAAAACATCCTGGTGAGGGGGAGGAGTCAAGATGGCAGAGAAGGAGCAGGCTGAAATGACATCAGATAGCAGGAGATCAGCTAGATAGCTTATCAAACCACTGCAAACACCTACAAATCCAACAGGAGATCCAATAGAAGAAGAGCAACAATTCTAGAAACAGAAAATCAACCACTTTCTGAAAGGTAGGACCCATGGAGAAGTGAATCCAAAGCGTTGGGAAGATAGACCCTGGGGGGAGGGGCCAGCTCCCAGCAAGCAGCAGAACAACAGAGCACAAAATCAGGACTTTTAAAAGTCTGCTCCACTGAGGGACATCACTCTAGAGGCTAAACCGGAGCAAAGTCCACGGCGGGGTCAGCGTGGCCCCAGGTCCCGCAGGATCACAGAAGGATCGGGGGTGTCTGAGTGTCACAGAGCTCGCAGGTATTAGAGCGGGGAAGCCGGTTACAGAGATGGAGCCAAGGAGTGAGCTCTCAACTCGGGGTTACCTTGAGCCATAATCCATGGCACAGGCTGGTGCCCTGTGAGTGGGGTCCCCACAAGTTCCAGGGAGACATCCCCTAGAAGAGCTCAGGGGTCTGCGGGGTTCAGATACTCCAGGTGGAGCTGTGTGCCAGAGACAGAGATTCTTGGTCACAGCTGGGTGAGCTCAGAGCGTGGCCGGAGGCCAAGGAGATGGAAGTGATTGAGCACTTTTCTCTGAGGGTGCACTGAGGAGTGGGGCCCTGAGTTCTCGGCTCCTCCAGGCTGGAGAATGGGAGGCCACCATTTTCATTTCTGCCCTCTGGAACTCTATGGAAAGCACTCAGGGAACAAAAGCTCCCAAAAGTGAACCCAAGAGGATTACTTAGCCTGGCCCCTGGTAAGGGCGGTACAATTCCGTCTGGGGCAAAGACACTTGAGAATCACTACAACAGGCCCCTCCCCGAGAAGATCAACAAGAAATTCAGTTGAGACCAAGTTCACTTACCAAGGAGAACAGTGGAATTCCAGAGGAGGAGAAAGCAAAGCATGGAATTCATGGCTTAATCCCCATGATTCTTTAGTCTTGCAGTTAATTATTTTTTTTAATTTAATTTTTTTCTTCTGCTTAATTTTTTTTAACTTTTACCCTTTCCTCATTTAACATTTTTTAACTAGTTTATCTTAACAATACCTTTCATAAAAAAAAAAACAAACCTTTTTTGAACCTTCATTCTTATAGTCATATTTCATCCTTCATTGTATCTAACTTTATTTTTTGTATACACATAGGGTTTTTTCTTCTAAAAAAATTTGGGGTACAACTTCTTCAAATAGATCAAAATATACCCTAAATCTAGCTGCAGACTTGTTCTACTCTCCAGCCTGAGCAAATTCTTTCCACTTTCTTTTTCTTTATTCTCCCAACCAACTAACTTTATCAACTCCTTTTTAAAAAAATTAAAAAAAATTGTTTTCACCTTTATAGGCATATTCCATCTCTTCATTGTGTTTACCCTTATATATGTTTTTCATTCTTTAAATTTTTGGGAGGTAGTTTCTTCTAAGAGACCAAAATACTCCCAAATTTAAGTGGGTGACCCTGTTCTAGTCACCAGTCTAATATATATATATATATATATTTTTTTTTTTCCTTTTTATATTTTTTCTTTTAAAATTTTTTTTCTCTGAACTTCTTTTTATCCCCTTTCTCCCCCTCACGATTTGGGGTCTCTTCTGATTTGGTTAAAGCACATTTTCCTGGGGTCTTTGCCACCCTTTTAGTATTTTATTTGCTCCTTCGTATATTCTTATCTGGACAAAATGACAAGGCGAAAAAACTCACCACAAAAAAAAAAAAAAGAACAAGAGGCAGTACCAAAGGCTAGTGACCTATCAATACGGACTTTGGTAATATGTCAGATCTAGAGTTCAGAATGACGATCCTCAAGGTTCTAGCCAGGCTCGAAAAAGGCATGGAAGATATTAGAGAAACGCTCTCCGGAGAGATAAAAGCCCTTTCTGGAGAAATAAAAGAACTAAAATCTAACCAAGTTGAAATAAAAAAAGCTATTAATGAGGTGCAATAAAAAATGGAGGCTCTTGGGGCACCTGGGTGGCTCAGTGGGTTAAAGCCTCTGCCTTCAGCTCGGGTCATGATCTCAGGGTACTGGGATCAAGCCCTGCATCGGGCTCTCTGCTGAGCAGGGAGCCTGCTTCCCCCCCACCCCTGCCTGCCTCTCTGACTACTTGTAATATCTGTCTATCAAATAAATAAATAAATAAATCTTTAAAAAAAATGGAGGCTCTTATTGCTAGGATAAATGAGGCAGAAGAAAGAATTAGTGGTATAGAAGACCAAATGACCAAGAATAAAGAAGCTGAGCAAAAGAGAGTCAAATACTGGACCACGAGGGGAGAATTCAAGAGATAAGTGACACCATAAGGAGCTGGAGAAAGAACAACAAAGAAAGCCTAAACCCAGCAGGAGAAGAGAAGTAATAAAAATCAGAGCAGAAATCAATGAAATAGAAACAAACAAAAAGAATTGAACAAATCAATGAAACTAGGAGCTTGTTCTTTGAAATAATTAATAAGACTGATATACCCCTGGCCAAACTTATCAAAAAGAAAAGAGAAAGGACCCAAATAAATAAAATCATGAATGAAAGAGATCACAACCAACACCAAATAAATACAAACAATCTTAAGAACATATTATGAGCAACACTACACCAACAAATTTGATAATCTGGAAGAAATGGATGCATTCCTAGAGATATATAAAGAACCACAACTGAACCAGGAAGAAACAGAAAACCTGAACAGACCCATAACCAGTAAGGAGATTGAAACAGTCATCAAAAATCTCCAAACAAACAAGAGCCCAGGGCTAGATGGCTTCACAGGGGAATTCTACCAAACATTTAAAGAAGAATTAATTCCTATTCTCCTGAAACTGTTCCAAAAAATAGAAATGGAAGGAAAACTCCCAAACTCATTTTATGAGGCCAACATCACTTTGATCCCAAAACCAGACAAGGATCCCATCAAAAAAGAGAATTACAGACCAATAACCTTGATGAACACTGATGTGAAAATTCTCACCAAAATACTAGCCAATAGGATTCAACAGTACATTAAAAGGATTATTCACCACACCAAGTGGGATTTATTCCAGGGCTGCAAGGTTGGTTCAACATCCACAAATCAATCAATGTGATACAATACATTAACAAAAGAAAGAACAAGAAACATATGATACTCTCAATAGATGCTGAAAAGCATTTGACAAAGTACAGCATCCCTTTCTGATCAAAACTCAAAATGTAGGGATAGAGGGCACATACCTAAAAATTATCAAAGCCATCTATGAAAAACTCACCACAAATATCATTCACAATAGTGAAAAACTGAAAGCTTTTCTGCTAAGATCAGGAACACGGCAGGGATGTCCGTTATCACCATTGCTATTCAACATAGTACTAGAACCTTAGCCTCAGCAATCAGACAACAAAAAGAAATTAAAGGCATCCAAATCAGCAAAGAGGAAGTCACACTATCACTCTTTGCAGATGATATGATATTATGTGTGGAAAACCCAAAAGACTCCACTCCAAAACTGCTAGAACTTGTACAGGAATTCAGTAAAGTGTCAGGATATAAAATCAATGCACAGAAATCAGTTGCATTTCTTTACACAAACAACAAGACAGAAGATAGAGAAATTAAGGAGTCAATCACATTTACAATTGCACCCAAAACTGTAAGATACCTAGGAATAAATCTAACCAAAGAGGCAAATAATCTATATTCAGAAAACTACAAAGTACTCATGAAAGAAATTGAGGAAGACACAAAGAAATGGAAAAATGTTCCATCCTCCTGCTTAGCAGATTGGAAGAACAAATATTGTGAAAATGTCTATGCTACCTAAAGCAATCTACACATTTAATGCAATCCCTATCAAAATCCCATCCATTTTTTTCAAAGAAATGGAACAAATAATCCTAAAATTTATATGGAACCAGAAAAGACCTCGAATAGCCAAAGGAATATTGAAAAAGAAAGCCAAAGTTGGTGGCATCACAATTCTGGACTTCAAGCTCCATTACAAAGCTGTCATCATCAAGACAGTATGGTAGGGGCACAAAGACAGAAACATAGATCAATGGAACAGAAGAGAGAGCCCAGAAATAGACCCTCAACTCTATGGTCAACTGATCTTCGATAAAGCAGGAATGTCCAATGGAAAAAAGACAGTCTCGTCAACAAATGGTATTGGGAAAATTGGACAGCCACATGCAGAAAAATGAAATTGGACCATTTCCTTACATCACACATGAAAATAGACTCAAAATGGATGAAGGACCTCACTGTGAGAAAGGAATCCATCAAAATCCTTGAGGAGAACACAGGCAGCAACCTCTTCAACCTCAACCGCAGCAACTTCTTCCTAGGAACATCGCCAAAGGCAAGGAAAGCATGGGCAAAAATGAACTATTGGGATTTCATCAAGATCAAAAGCTTTTGCACAGCAAAGGAAACAGTTAACAAAACCAAAAGACAACTGATAGAATGGGAGAAGATATTTGCAAATGACATATCAGATAAAGGGCTTGTATCCAAAATCTATAAAGAGCTTAGCAAACTCAACACCCAAAGAACAAATAATCCAATCAAGAAATGGGCAGAGGACATGAACAGACATTTCAGCAAGGAAGTCATCTAGATGGCCAACAGACACATGAAAAAATGCTCCACATCACTTGGCATCAGGGAAATACAAATCAAAACCACAATGAGATACCACTTCACACCAGTCAGAATGGCTAAAATTAATAAGTTAGTAAATGACAGATGCTGGTGAGGATGCGGAGAAAGGAGAACCCTCCTACACTGTTGGTGGGAATGCAAGCTGGTGCAACCACTCTGGAAACAGCATGGACGTTTCTCAAAAAGATGAAAATAGGGCTACCCTATGACCCAGCAATTGCACTACTGGGTATTTACCCTAAAGATACAAACATAGTGATCCGAAGGGGCACATGCACCCGAATGTTTATAGCAGCAATGTCCACAATAGCCAAACTATGGAAAGAACCTAGATGTCCATCAAGAGATGAATGGATAAAGAAGATAAGATGTGGTATATATAAACAATGGAATACTATGCTGCCATCAAAAGAAATGAAATCTTGCCATTTGCGATGACATGGATGGAACTAGAGGGTATTATGCTTAGCGAAATAAGCCAATCAGAGAAAAACAACTATCATATGATCTCCCTGATATGAGGAAGTGGAGATGCAATGTGGGGGGGTTGGGAGGTAGAAAAAGAATAAATGAAACAAGGTGGGATCGGCAGGGAGACAAACCATAAGAGACTCTTAATGTCACAAAACAAACTGAGGGTTGCTGGGGGAGGGGAGGTCGGGAGAAGATGGTGGGGTTGTGGACATTGGGGAGGGTATGTGCTATGGTGAGTGCTGTGAAATGTGTAAACCTGGCGATTCACAGACCTGTACCCCTGGGGTTAATAATACATTATATATTTATTAAAAATAAATAAATTAATTTTTAAAAATCCTGGTATCAGCGATTTTCCACTTTTCTCAGACTTTATAACTATCACTGTCCTTCAAGCCACTGTCATATCATGCAAATGGAATCATAAAAAAATAAATACTTTCTCTTCTTTCTGTTATCATCAAGGACCTAAATTTGCCAGTACACATTGGAATACAGTATTTTTTTAAAAATATTTTATTTATTTATTTGACAGAGAGAGAGGGAGAGAGAGCAAGCAAGCACAGGCAGAGGCAGAGGGAGAAGCAGGCTCCTTGCCAAGCAAGGATGTGGGACTCGATCTCAGTACGCTGGGATCATGACCTGAGCCGAAGGCAGCCGCTTAACAAACTGAGCCACCCAGGCGTCCCTGGAATACAGTATTTTTAAGATTTAAAAAAATTCTGTCTATGGCTGCATACACAGAAGGAATAATGCTTATGGTTTGTTGATGGGAGAGACCCTGATTTGGGCACCTTAGTAAGAGTTTCTGAATATGGCCTCAGCATGTTCTGAAGGGGGCATGAAAATTTTTTATACACTTTTTCCTTTTGTTGTGTTTCAGACCCTCTTGAACTCTTTGTCAACTACCACTTGGCATTTTGAATGGGGAGGTGTCACCATTCATCAAATTAAAATGCACATACAAATGCATTTTAATGTGCAGTATACACTAAAAGGCCTCCCTCAGATATTATATGACTGAGCTTTACAATGTAATTTTACCATTAAGACATTTTATCACAATAGAATTACCAACTCTAATTTGTTTATTTCTTTTCCCCCTCTCAATTAGTCTTCTCCTAGACCAGCAAGTACTTTTCCCCTTTATTAATGGCACAATGGGAAGATAATTACTAAGATGAGTATGGTTTGGACCTCTGAGTTTTCAACAAATAGAGTAAATGAAGTAGAAAATGCTTCTTCTGTACCCCTATCAAACTCTGGATGGGGCACTGATAAAGTTCCTCCTAGGGGGTCTTTATGTAATTGCAGACTGATAAGGACCTCTTCTAGGAAGTCAATGTTTGTACTTTGTGATAAGACTAAACTGATCAAGGAGGTGAAAAGAATCTACATTACAAAGAATGTTGCCTTCTTTCAACTCCTATTACACATGTCCTTTCCTGGATAACTTAGGTCAGTATATTATCTATAGATACTTAAGAATTACTCCAAGTCTTAGTATCTTAATACAATATTGATTATCTCACTGTTTCTGTGGGTCAGAGTCAACTTAGATGGATAGTTCTGGCTCAGGGTTTCTCAGGTGTCATGGTCAAGTTCTTGGCCCAGCCTGTAGTCATGTGGAGCTGGAGGACCTGCCACCAAACTCACTCAAGTGGTTGCAGGCAGGCCTTGGTTCTTTACCATCTATTGGCTGAGTATCTAAGTTCCTTGCCTTGTAGGTCATTCCACCAGGCTACTCACAACATGGCAGCTTGCTTCCCAGAGAGCAAGTCATTAGAGAGAGAGCACAAGAGCCATAAAAATATAAATTAATCTCTTCAGTAACATACCATCAGTGTGCTGTATTCTATCTGTTACAAGATGTTCTATTCTTGTATTCTATCTGCTCACCAAGCTGAGCAGAGTAAGGCTTCACCTCATGAAGGGAGAAACACCAAATAATTGGTAATTCACCTAAAACCACCACAGCCAGATATCACCTGCTTCAGGTCATCTCTGGCCCAGATCTGGTATTAGCCCTGATGTGCATGTCAAGCCCCCTTAGAGACTGGCCCTTACTTTGGAAGAAGACAGCCTTCTTTCTCTGGCTGTACTATTTGGAAAAACTTGCAATATAATGTCATGTATAGTCTCACTCTGACTCAACAGGAAACCTTCAGAAGGAAAATGAAACTTGAGACTTTATCTTGGAATCATTTTCTGGTGGTTTTGAGAGCAAATTCTAAAGCCAAACTCTTTTGTTCTCATACTGGCCCTGCCACTCAGTTGCTATGCAACTTGAAAAATGATTTAAACTTTACATCTTTAAAGTTTTCATTTGCAAAATGAAAATAAAAACAACTACCCTATAGGTCTGCTGAGATGATTAAATGAGTCTTTATACATATATAAGCATAGAGTCTATGTATAGTGTAGACTATATATATGTATATATGTATGCATAGAGACTATATGTATAGTATGTACAAAAAATCTTTATACATATAGACTATATGTGTGTGTATATATATAGTACTTAGAATATTGCTAGACAGATGTTTAATATTATTATTTTTATTAATATCGTTATCCTTATTATCCTTATTTTATTTATTTATTTTTTTAAGACTTTGTTTATTTGTTTGACAGAGAGAGATCACAAGTAGGCGGGTGGTGGGGGGAAGCAGGCTCCCCACCAAGCAGAGAGCCCAATGTAGGGCTCGATCCCAGGACCCTGAGATCACAATCCGAGCTGAAGGCAGAGTCCCAACCCACTGAGCCACCCAGGTGCCCCCTTATTATCATTATTTTAATTGAAATCATACCTACCTCCTAGTCCCTCCCATTCATGGTCTATAAAATGGACATGCATTCTACAAATACAAGAACTTGGTAATGAGCCAGACTTTGTTTTAGGCATTAGAGATTCAGTAGTGAACAAAACAGACCAAAGTCCTACTTTTGGGAGCTTCTGTTTTTGTGGCTTTTGTTCACATTGATCATGATCTCCTCCATAGCTTTTCTAAGATGAAATGGGAACAATAGCAACTGAGGAGTCTGGAGAGCAAAGCTGAAGATACAAGAAGGTGCTGTTGCTTCATTATCAGAAGACTATTCTGCTACCTTCTCTGTCTGCATGTTTCCAAGAACAAAACAAAACAAGTCTTGGTTTTGCCAGTAAACTAACTGTCAGTCTGGGTAAGTCATTTATTTATGCTTTCTCGATGTGTTTCCCATTTGCAAAATGAGGATGATGAAGGTTTTACGGCATTCGTGGTTTTTTGGGGTTTTTTTGTTGTTGTTTTTTGGGGTTTTTTTTGCAATGGTCTTCCAGACAAGATCAAAATTCCTCAGGAATACTTCCAGGATTCTGCAAATATTTTATTATAATTTGACCTAATTTACTCATCAATTTTTTTTATTTTTAAATACTTTAATTCAAACTTCATGCAATCAAGTGGGTTATACCAAATATTAGTATATTAGAGTCCCTATGGATTAAGATTCATCTGCAATAATTTATTCACGAATAAGAAAAAAATCATATGTCTGAACTTATAAATAAATATAAATTAAGTTTTATTTTTACCTGTTTTTTATATTGCAGTTCTGTATAGGAGATGAATTGAAAATAGGGTATTGGGACGCCTGGGTGGCTCAGTGGGTTGGGGCCTCTGCCTTCGGCTCAGGTCATGGTCCCAGGGTCCTGGGATCAATCCCTACATTGGGCTCTCTGCAAGCAGGGAGCCTGCTTCCCCCTCTTTCTCTGCCTGCCTCTCTGCCTGCTTGTGATCTCTGTCTTTCAAATAAATAAATAAAATCTTTAAAAAAAATAGGGTATTAATAGAATGACTTTCAAATTCATATGTCTACATAATAATGACTAAAGTTTTGAGCCACTATTGTTTGCCAGAATCTCCCCTTATGTGTTCCACATATTTCATTTAAATTTGAAAACAATTCTATGATGTTCACATAGCAAATCTTCCTTTCAAAGAGTGAAGAAACAGGCTAGAAAGATTAAGTAACTTGCCTAAGGTTGAATGATTACAGTGGCATAGCCAGAATTTTAATTTAATTTAATTTAATTTTAATTTAATTTACTGTGTTAACTACCAAAATTATAACTATTTTTAGGGTCCCTTATTATGATAACCACCATATTTATTTACCTTTCCATTCTGTTACATGGAAAATGGGCTCTTAGTATTGAAGGGTGAGTGTCAACAAGTCTAATGGTAAAAGTTTCAATGTAAATAACTTCCCAGGAGACACACTATATGAACCATTGTGATTCCAAACAATAGCTTGTTCATCTGTTTCTGTTTCAGAGTAATAATCAGTTGCAAAAACTATTTTGCTTCTATGTTTGCTATTGCTCACCAGGCATATGTTCACTATTTGCATGATATACCCACTGTACTGCTCCCCTTCCATCCTGTCTCATCCCATACCTGGGCATTGTTCAAATCGTGACCAAAATGACTTTTTTTTTTTCTTTTTTGTGAGTTCTTTAAAAAAAATTATTTATTTGAGTCTGCGAGAGAGAGCACAAGAGGTGGGTGGGGAGTAGAGGGAGAACCAGACTCCCCACTGATTAGGGAGCCTGATGTGGGACTCAATCCTGGGATTCTGGGATCATGACCTCAGATGAAGGCAGACCCTTAACTGGCTGAGCCATGCAGTTGCCTCAAAATGACATTTCTAAAGCATGGGCCATCATGCCATTCTCCTGAGTATTATCTACATTTCTCCTTCTGTATTTACATTCCTGGACCTTACATTGAAGGTTTCTCACAATCCAGTCCTGGTCTACTTTTATAGAAAATTTTACCATTATACTTCTTGTACCTTAAATTCTGGTCTTGCTTTTTTTAAAAGATGTTATTGATTTATTTGAGAGAGAGAGAGAGAGAGAGAGGGAGAGATCACACATAAGTTGGTGGGGGAGGAGCAGAGGGTGAGGAAGAAGCAGACTCCCCACTGAGTGGGCAGCCCAATCCCAGGACCCTGAGATCATGACCCCAGCTGAAGGCAGATGCTTAACTGACTGAGCCACACAGGTACCCCTCTGGTCTTGCTTTAAAACAAATACACATAATTCTGAAATTACCATTTGGTATTTCATAGTGCCTAGAACAATGCACAGTACGGCAAAAGCACCAGTCAATGCCTGTTGAAGAAAATTATCTAGGACTATGTCCAATCATTGTTAAAATTTGAATCCCATTCCTTAATTTAACTTTTAATACATTAAACGTGGATACAAAACCACAACATTCAGTCATAATGTTGTAACAAACCTCAATCAGTAGCCTCAAGCCTCTTTAGAACGTTTACTTCATTGACATGCAAAAAAGTAAACATTCAGTAAATCAGGAGACTTAAAAGAATTTCATAAGTATTCTTAAGCCCAAGATTTAAACTGAATTAATGACTAAAAATCTGAGGGAAGTGACTTTCTAAATTGTAAATGCCACATTTCTTGTTTTCTCTAGTTTGATCAGTTTATGGTTGAGCGGCACAATTAATAGCTACTATTTTTGTAAAGTACGTGAAAAGTAATATTTTGTCTAGCTCTGTGGGGGGCATGAAGCTAGCAAAACATTCTACTTGGCATTATCCTGACACCAGTCAATGAAGCCATCAGGCAAATGAAACTGCTTTTGTGATAAGCAGCACAGTAATTGAAAATTGTCATTTTTTTTCCCCAGGAAAATCTGGAACTTTCATTTCAACATTTTTCAAATCACCAGGAAGAAATGAATATTTATAAAACAAGAAAAAGGGCACAGTCAGGGTGTCATTTTTCTCAACGAATTATACACAATGAAGAAAGATAGTAAAACAATAATTCAAATTTAAACGTGAGTTGCTGCAGTAGCTTGTTGTACAGGCATTTATTCAGTTCTATAGGCAAATGTATAGGCAATGATTTGCAATGACATGGATGGAGCTAGAAAGTATGATGTTAAGTGAAATAAGGCAGTCAGAAAAAGACAAATGCCATATGATTTCACTCCTATGTGGAATTTAAGAAACAAAACAAATGAGCAAAGGGGAAAAAGAGAGAGAGAGAGAAAGAGAGAGAGGCACACCAAGAAACAGACTTTTAACTCTAGAGAACAAACTGATGGTTACTAGAGGGGAGGTGGGTGGGGGATGAGAGATGGGGATGAAGGTGTTGTATGGAAGTGTTGAACCGCCATATTGTGCACCTGAAACTAACATTAGACTGTATGTTAACTAACTGGAATCCAAATAAAAACTTAAAAAAACTATTAGCTGATATTTTGATTACAAAAAAATGTGTAGGCGATGATGTCAGAGCAAAGTGCGTCCTGGTACATTTGGTGGTGGTAGTGAGGGCATCACTACGTTAAACAGGTAGGTGCTCTCTTTTCATTAGAGTCCAGCAGTTAACCTGTTAGAGGTGAAGACTGAGGATCCAGGTGTGAGGTCTGCACCTGTGGGCTGGAATCATCAATCAGTTGATCAGGACAACCTTAGACTATAAAACAGGATTAATTTCAACCCAAAGGAGTCAAAAGCAGAATTCTACATCAAGATAGTAACTAAGCATAAATGTTTAGATTTGTTCTCTCCCCAAATCACATTGGAACAGCAAAAAAGTTATTGAAAAAAGAATAAATTCACAATTGTGTCAAAAACAGGAGAAAGTAACATTGAAAGACCCCCCCAAAAAGTTGAAGAATTTCTATGTGATATAAATCAGATGATGATACTGATTAGTGAAGAAATACGTCAAGGATCAATAAATATTTAAGAAAAGCTTAAATGAACAAGAAAAACCAAAATGAACAAACTAACACCTGACTCTGGAGGCCTCTGGAGGACTTAGCAGAAGAAATTCTGTGAAGAACAAGTGGGATTTTAAATAATTCTGATAAGTGCCCTCAGAGAAATTACAGAAGGTATTAAACTCACAAAATATAGTAATACCCTGTTTAAAAAAAAGTAATAATAAAAGAAAAAATAGTTTGCAGAATTAAAAAAAACAAAATTTCCAAATCAATGTTAGTACATAATAATAGATTAAAAGTGAGTTTATTTATTTACTTACTTTTAAAAATTTTATTTATTTGAGAGAGAGAGCACAAGCAGGGGGTGGGAGGCAGGGGCAAAAAGAAGAAAGGGAGAAGCGGACTCCCCACTGAGCAGGGAGATGGACAGGGGGCTCAATCCCACTACCCAGAGATCATGACCTGAGCCAAAGCCAGACACTTAACCAACTGAGCTACCCAGGAGAACCCTGAAAGTGCATTTAGATCCAAATGATAAGCTGTATAGAAAGTCAAGGAAATTTTCACATTGTGGATAGAAAATATATGAAGAAATATTAGGGAGCTGGAAGTCAGATCCAGAATAGTCTATTCATATGCTAGGCTAAAATCCTATATCCAACTTATTTCTACTTTCTCTTTAACAGAATAGGTAATGTACTTGAGATTAAATTTGTTGGCTTTGGTTTTAAATTTCTGACTAGCTTTTTCTTTTTGAGGCTTTTGCACTTGTGTTATTCTTTTCATTATAGTCAGATGATATTTCATAGATATTTATAATGTATGTTCTGTTCTGCACATACAAAGTTGACAGATAGGTAGACAGATAATAAAGCTTGTGCTATTTTATTCAAATAGTTTTTCAATTCTGAGATTGAGAAAGGGACAAGTGGCCCTAGGTAGGGAGAGATAGATAGGGGGTTTTGAGATCAGCCTCAAAGAAATCCCCAAAACATAGGGATGTAAGGAAACCAGAGATAAGGGCATACACCAGACCACCTTGCCCTAGGTGTCTGAGGAAGAAATCTAATTTTTGACCATCTCCTATGGTCGACAGAAAGTAGCCAGACCCTTAAAAGAAGTAAGCCATTAAAGATGTTATCACAGGTCCTTAATCAATGGTGCTGCAGTAGAAAAATCAGAAAGATTTAAGCTCCCTGGTTAGCTTTCTATAAAAGACCACCCTAAAAGCCCTGTCAGGAACCCTCTCACCCCTGAGAGCTTTTTTCCCTGTATCCTTGCTTAATAAACTTCTGTCACTTTACTTACTCTGCTTTGTCCACTAGATTCATTCTTTAAGTCTGTGAGACAAGAACCTCATTCTCTTGCTTCAAGAGCAAGGAGTGTCTTAGCATAAGCAAGCCTACACTGAAGTAAAAATTTCTTACTATTTTATTATTCATGCCACATATCTAATATATGTTATGTATTGGGAGGGGTGTGTCTCAGTTCCACACAGCCACTCAAACCCCTGACTGAGATGCCCCTTCTTCTTGTGGCCACTTGATCTCGAACACTTGGCCTTCTCAGTTGGTGGAATGGAGAAGACATTGCTGGAGAATGAGGGGCAGCTCTTTCATCCTTCAACCTGGAAGTGATATCCAATACCTCTGCCCTCTGCCCCTTACTAGCTACACAGCTTCACCTAAGTCTAAGAGGTATAAAGAAGGTAAGAGAACAGAAGAGATCTTTGGTAAGCTCTGCTGATTTTACTGTGGTGGGTTGAAGCGTTATGCTACGACTGGAGCATAATGTAGTGGCTAAGACAACCAGTTCTGGAGTCAGACTGGCTGTGTCCAATCCTGCAGTCATCAATTACATCACCATCTGTGTGCCTTATGCTGAAAATAAGAATAAGACAGACCCCTACTTCATGGGATTGTTGGGAGGACAAATCAAATTAATACAAATACAGTACTTAGAACAGAGCCTGACATTTAGCGCAATCAGGATCTTTTTTTGTACCTCTAGCGGTGTAGTCTTTCAATGTTGCTAATATATTATGTTGTTAATTACAATAAAGGCTTATGACTGTCATATTCTTGGTGTACATGATCAAAATAGAACTTTTAAATAAATCCCTTTCTCATCAGTTGAAATGAGGGAGGGGGATGCCAGAGAAGTGTCCATTTCAATAAAAGATCAAGGAATCTCCTGAGAAACAACTTTACCCAGCAGTAGAGAGAGCCAGACATCATGAACCTGACACCATAACTAAGCTGTGGAGGGGACAGGGGAATTCTGAAAACAGTGTGACAATACATGACAGTCAGCTTTGCTTCTCATTAACCTCCCTCAGATTCCTGTACCAACCCTATATGCATAAGGGGATTTTAATGACAACATGAAAGCACTGTTTTGCTAAGCATTCAGTACTGTATGCAGCACAATATTGTATGTATTGCTAGCAAGTACTTCCAAAGGCAACATGCAAAAAGTGGGGCATCAGTTCACTAACACCACAACCCAGCTTTGGTCCCCTTGAGGGCATTCCCAGTGGGATACCTGGAGCACTCTGGAAGTGTTTTTGTGTGTTTACATCTTTGGCTGCTAAATTAGTTCTTTTACTCTTCATTCTCTGGCTATGATCTTGTAATCAAAACAATAAAATAACAGGTAATATTTAGTGTCTGTCTATTGGGTGCCAGGCTTCTGGTTTGACACATTTCATACATTAGAACATTTTCAGATACCCTCATCCTACCTTAAAAGATAATTATCATTTCCATTTTTAGGGTGAGAACATTGAGATTTTTTTTGATTTTACAGTTATACTGTATATCATGATTTGGAATGAGATAAGATGCCAAAGTCCTAATCTTTCTCATTAGGCTGTATTCAGGTGTATTCAGGTAGTATGTTTGGCCAAAAACAAAGTGCCATATATTAAGTAATTCAATGTTTTGAATTCATAAAATGCATTCATTCATTTTAATGGTTCTTAGGGATTCATTTAGAGAATTTTTTATTTCTGATCATCTATAAGAGAAAACAAATGAAGAAAACCTAACATGGGTTGTCTTTATGAATTTAGGGAACATTCTTGGAGCCATATCTGTATTTTGATCTATCCAGATTTCCTCAGTTAAATATCAGTAAGAGTCCTCTCTAGTTTCCTTATTCTGGGTGATTTTCTTTGAGATTATGTTTGACCTCTGTTGGCAGCAAGCCCAACATTCCAACATTATCATATTGTTTATTTTACTTTGTTTGCTGATGCACTGTCACTGCTAAGAAGACTTCACAACTCTGAATATGAATGTAACATCTGGTGTAGTTTTAATAACATTTCATGCTGCAAATGCTAATATGATTTTTTTTGTTTGTACTTCAACAAAAAAAGTGTTAGATTGTAATTCTCATGAAGGCTGATTTCCACATTCCAATTCCTAAATGCTATCGTTTTGTCCTTTTTTTTTTTCTTTTTTTTTTTTTTTTTTTTTTTTTAATTTGGAAAGATGCAGGAACATATGTTGCAAGCATATCACATACTGTTATTTCCTTTTTGTCATAACTTTAGTCTACAATTTGCCATATCCTTTATTTGTCAGAATTGGGGCACTCTAGGCAATAGGTAAAATATCTCCTCTATCCTACCTGATCTTATATATTAAGACAACTTTGTGATATGTTATAGCACATGATTCATCTCTCATCCAGAAAATCAGAATCACATATTATGATAAAAGTATACTGGAAAATCTTTGATCACTCAGGGATGCTGAAAGTTTTCAGCACACAAAAATTTTTAAAAAGCACCTTGTGACATTTATTGGAGCAAGGATGGAGGGTAGGGTTGGCAACCACAAATGCAATCCATAGACCAGTTACTTCCGTTCATAAGTCATGATGCCAGGATCCACTGAAATATTCTTCACACACAGCTACAAGTTTAAGGTAATGAGGTTACATTTAAAATAACATTCTCGGGGTGCCTGGGTGGCTCAATGGATTAAAGCCTCTCCCTTCAGCTCAGGTCATGATTCCAGGGTTCTGGGATGGAGCCCCATATCTGGATCTCTGCTCAGCAGGGAGCCTTCTCCCCCCCCCCATTTCTCTGCCTGCCTTTCTGCCTACTTGTGATCTCTGTCAAAAAAATAAATAAAATCTTAAAAAAAAAATTCTTAAAAAAATTTTGAACCTGCTCCCCCCTCTGCCTGCCTCTCTGCCTACTTGTGATCTCTGTCAAATAAATAAATAAAATCTTAAAAAAAAAAATAACATTCTCAAAAAAATTTTGAACCTGTTCCCCCCTCCCTCTCTGCCTGCCTCTCTGCCTACTTGTGATCTCTGTCAAATAAATAAATAAAATCTTTTTAAAAAAATAACATTCTTGGGGCCCCTGGGTGGTATAGTGGGTTAAAGCCTCTGCTTTCTGCTCAGGTCATGATCCCAGGGTCCTGGGATGGAGCCCTGCATGGGGCTCTCTGCTCAGCGGGGAGCCCGCTTCCTCCTCTCTCTCTGCCTGCCTCTGCTCTCTGCCTACTTGTGATCTCTGTCTGTCAAATAAATAAATAAAATATTTTAAAAAATAAATTTAAAAAATAAAAAAATTTAAAAAATAACATTCTCAAAAAAATTTTGGGTAAGCTAAGGTCTTATGAAGAACTCAGAGATGTACAAACTTTCTTCTCCTCCAAGAATTTTATTTTGTTGCAGAACAACAAAAACATGTATCAAGAAAAAAAATAAAAACTTTATTCAAGATATGAGAGCTAATTAGTGAGATATTTGCAAATACTGTGGAAATTTATAAAAACAAAGCATGAGTGGCTAAATATTCAGGAAGAAACATGGAGAAATGAAAATTGGAATTGGGTTCTGGATACCAAAGTGACACCCACTCCGTGAGTGCTGGGGAAGCATAGGTAGAGGATGAGCTGACTAAAGGCCTGGGAGTGGAGAAATTCAAGGTATTCAGAGTGCAGTGTAGTACCCTGTCTTCCTCAACATGCTGGAAACTTGAGACTGATTTTCAGGTGTGTTCAGATACTGTTTAGTTCTACTTGGGCTTGACCTGGACCACGGAAGCTCTAGGTCCTTCAGGATAATGGAGACTTGTGTATTTATCCTAATATACCTGGAATATTAGTTCTATACCATCTTCTAGTTGTGCCATGATTTTAATAATATTTTGAAAGAATGCCTTAGGTTACAGCTTCTAGACCATTCTAACTAGATTAAAATTTCAAGAAAGATAGAAATTAGAGGGGTGCCTAGGTGGCTCAATTGGTTAAGCATCTGATTTTAGGCTCCTGGGATTAAGACCTGCATCAGGCCCCTTGCTCCAGGTTGGAGAGGGTGGGGCAAGATAAAGTCCTCTTCTCCCTCTCCCACTCTTTCTCAAATAAATAAATAAAATCTATTTAAAAAAGGTAATAATTAGAGGGATTTCAAGAGGTTCTTCTTTTGCTGCTCATCATATGTATGCTATATATGACTATATATTATGTATATATATTATATATTATATATATACTATATATTATGTATATGTGATATTCATTTCATCCTTAAAGCAAGCTTATGCAGTAGCAGAATCAAAACATTTTTATTGACTAACAGCCATAAAACTATGTTGATCAAGGTTAAACTGCTTCTTCATGGCAGGATCTAGGTAGATTTCTCTAATACTCCTTGAAAGGAAAGGAGATGCAACAACAACAATGAAATAGCTTTATAGTCATATTGAGCTTTCTGAAAAGCCCATTTCTGGAACTTTCTAGCCCTTAGCCTAGTAATTCCAAATCTCTGAAATAAGATGGATAAATATTAAACTTAGACTTATTATAAATTAGGAAATTAGAGGCTAAATTATTTTTCATCTATCTATCCATCCATCCATGTATATATAAAATACATATATATGTACAGATATATAAACACCTGCTATTTTGATAAACTACTCTTGGTAATCGTTATTTCTCTCTTTAAGAAAAATGCACAGGATTCCCAAACTTTTTGAAAAGCTTCCCTTTACATATTTTGATTTTAAAAAATACCTTGAATTCTAGAAATATTTATTAGAATGTGGAAAACTTAATTTCTCCATATATTTTGCATATGCTTTTTAGCACCTGTGTCAGAAATTACAACAAATTCTTTTGATATTGAAATATTTTGAGCACAACATTTTATGTTAGTATGGAAATTGGTTACAAGTCATTTTTATAGAGTATTCTTTCAAAGAGCTTTAGATTTACAAAAAAAATTTGAGAAAAACAGTACAGAGTGATTTCAGATGCCCTATACATTGTTTCTATTATTAGCATCTTTTAGTGAAAAAATACATTGTTATAATTAATAAACAAATATTGATACACTATTGGTCAAATCCCTACTTTATTCAGATTCCCTTAATTTTTCTCTAATGTCCTTCTCTCTATTCTTCCCTATATGTCCCATTAACTTTACTTGTCATGTCTTCTTAGGCAACTCTATACTTGTGATAGTGTCTCAGATTTTCCTTATTTTTAGTAACCTTGAAAAATGAGAAACATTTATCAGGTATTTGTAGAATGTCCCTCTATTGGATTTTGTCTGATGATTTTCTTGTGATTAAATGGGGGTTGTGGTTTACTGAGAGTAAGACTACAGAGGAAACATAGCATTTATATCATGTCACATTGAGAATACATACTGTCAGTGTGACTCATGAATATTGATGTTAACCTTGATCACATAACTTGAGATAGTGTTTGTCAGATTTCTCCATTATAAAGTTACCCTTTCTTCCCTTTTCATATTGTACCCTTTGGAAGATATCATGCATAAACCCACACTGAAGAAATGAGGAGTCATGCTCCATTTCTGAGCAGGTACAATACTTAACATAAATAATTTGGGATTCCATTGCATGTGAAATTGGTCTCTTTTTTTCCATATATTAAATTTATCTAATCACTTACTTATATCTATATGGACTAATGGATATTTAGTTTATATTTTGGTTTATATGTCATTCTACATTTATATTTTGTTGCTCAACTTGTCCTACCTTTTCCAATGGGAACTCTTTAATGTGGTCCCTCTCTTCTTTTGAAAAATCTTCATTATTGTAGATTTTTTTTTCTTTTTTTTTTGAACACTTTCTTACTTTCTAGCACTCTAAAATACTCCAGGCTTATTCTGTATAATTCCTGCCCCCATTCTGGGTTCAGTCATATTTACAATGTTTGGGCATTGTTTGGGCAATGATATTTGAAACCAGATCTGGGCTTAGGTATGGTTGTTACTACTAGACGCTCTCAATAACAGAGCAAGGAAATCTATGCATGAATGCTAAGTTGTATATCTACTTATATCTATAACATTTTTTATGTAACTGTAATCATATTTAGCTAGACAGAAGTTCATACTGATGTTTGTAACTGCCATCCATTAACAACTGCATCAGTTTAGCATCCTCCCTTTGCTCACCTCTAAACTCCTATGCTAACAGTGAGAAGCCTGGCTTCCACCTCATTCATCCACTTGTTTAATTGTTCAGTTCCAGTGTACATGTATAGCAATACAAAATTGTTAATCCATATCCCTGTGGGAAACAACTCTATCAGCTGGGGTACAGTTACTTTTGCCTTTAGTTTTATAGACCTCATCATTTCCAAGTTTACTTAGGTCAGCAACGCCCTCCATCCCAAAATATTCCTCCCTAAGTAGGGTTGTTTCATAAATGTGTAACACAGATTATTTTGCCTAATTCACCCTGATTCCTAAATGACCTTTTCATATTTGTGTACAATAAGGTTTGCTCTTTGTACTATACAGTCCTATGGTTTTGTATAAATGCATGAGATTGGGTATCCACAATTACAATATCACACAGAACAGTTTTATTACCCTAAAAAATCCACTATGCTTCATTTAACTACCATTCCTACTTCCAAACATCTGACAACTAGTAATATTTTTACTATACTGTTTTATTGTAGTTATGTGCTTTCCAAAATTTCAAATGCTTTGAAACATATAGCATGTAGCTGTTTCAGACTGGGTTATTTCACTTAGCAATATATATTAAAAGTTGATCTATATTTATCATGGCTTGGTAACTCATTCCTTTTCATATCTGAATAACACACCATTATATGGATGTGTAGCAATTTGGTTTTGTATTCATCAGTTCAAGGGCATGTTGGTTTTCTAGTTTGGGGCAACTATAAATAAAGCTGTTATAAATATTCATATACAGGTCTTCATGTATACACAGTTTTTCAAATCAGTTGTGTAAATACCTAAGAGTACAACTGGTGAATCAGACAGTAGGATTGACTTGCTATGTAAGAGACTGGCAAATTGCCTTTCAAAGTTGCTGTATCATTTTGCAATTCCACCAATGATGAGTGAGAATTGCTGTTGTTCTTCATCCTTGTCAGCTATCGGTATTGTTCAATTTTTTTGATGTAATCATTGTAATAAAATATGTAGTCCTATCTCATTGTTGTCTGAATTTGCGATTCCTTAATGACAAATTGCATTAAGAATATTTACATGTGGTTATTTGCCATCTATGTATCTTCTTTTGTGAGGTGTATATTTATGTCTTTTGCCTACTTTTTTTTTTTTTTAAAGGGGGTGGTTTGTTTTCTTACTGCTGTGTTTTATGAGGGCTTTGCATATTTTGGGCATAATCAGATACATATTTTGCAAATATTTTCTCCCTACCTATAGTTCATTGTTTCTTTCTCTTAATGGGTACTTTCTCTAAGTAGAAGTATTGAATTAATGAAATCCAATTTATCAATTTTTTTTTAAATTGTGTGTCATGTTTGTGATGCTGAATAAAATCTCATTGCCAAGTTAAGTATCACCTAGATTTTATCTTATGTTTTCTCCTTGAATTTTTTGTATTTTGTGTTTTGCATTTAGGTGTAGAATCCATTTGAGTTGACTTTGTGGAAGATGAAACTTTTGTTACAAGGTTAATGTTCTATTTGATTTTTCATGTGGACATCCAACTATTCCAAAAATAGTTGTTAAAAAACAAAACAAAACTATGCTTTCTCCATTGAATTGCTTTTAGTCCTTTGTCAAAGATTAGCTGGCTATATCTGTGTGGGTCAATTTCTGGGCTCTTTATATAGTTTCATTCATCTATGTGTCCATCCTTTTGCCAATACCACAACATCTCATTATTCATTTATTTGACAGAGAGAGACAGAGAGGAAATACAAGCAGGGGGAGTGGGAGAGGGAGAAGCAGTCTTCTCCCAGTAAGACTTCTCCCTTCTCTATAAGTCTGGAAAACAGGTAGTGTGATTTCTCCAGCTTTATTATTCTCTTTAGTGTTATGTTCACAATTCTAGGTCTTTTACCCTCCCAAATAAACTTTAGAATCAGTTTGCCAATCAGTTTGGTAAAAAATAGCTTACAGGGATATTAAGACTGTTCTTTAGATGAAACTGGGAAGAATTGAAATGTTAACACTACTGAGTCTTCCCACCTATGAGAAAAGAGTACCTCTCCCTTCATTGTCATTCTGATGTTTCTGTCAGTGTTTTGTGGTTTTCTGAACATGGGCTCTATACTCATTTTGTGAGATTTATAGCTGTATATTGCATTGTATTTGTGCCCTTTTAAATGGCATTGATTTGTTTTAGTCATTTCCAATTCCAGCTTTTTATTGCAGATGTGGGAAAGCAATAGATTTTTGTATGTCAGCAGTGTATCTTGTGACTTTGCTATAGTCACTTAACTGTTCCAAGTATTTTGTTATTGTTGTTGAGTCTTTGGAATTTTCTATATAGACAATCATGCCATCTGTAAACAAGGCCTTTCTTATTACTTTCTTCCCTGCCTATATAACCTTTGCTTCTCTTGTATTCTTTCAGTAACTACAACATCCCAAACAATGTTGAAAGAGTAGTAAAGGAGGTCATTTTGCTTGTTCCTGATCTTGGAAGAAAGCACCCAATTTCTCACCTTAAGTTAGCTATAGTTGTTTTGTATATATTCATTATCAAGTTGAGGAAGTTCTTCTCTATTCCTACCTTACTGAAATTTTCATTATGAATGGATGTGATCTGTTTTGGGTTTTTGTTTTGTTTGGTTTGGTTTGGTATTTTGTTAAATCACATGATTTTAGCTATTTGATATGGTAGGTTATATCAACTTGTTCTTTTTTAGATGTTGAACCAGACTTGCATGCCAGAAATAAGTTTCACTTCATCATGGCATATAATTATTTAAAAATATTGATTCTATTTGATAATATTTTTGAAGATCTTTGTATGAATGTTTGTTAGAAATAATGGTTTATATTTTCTTTTCTTATAATATTGTTATCTGCTCCAGTGGGCTATACTGGCCAGGTCGTATTACTATAATGTTGACCTCATCATTAAAATGTACACAGAAAGTATTGTCTTTGCTTTTATTTTCTGGACATTTTAGAAAAATTGAATTTCCTTTCCCTTAAAAGTTTGATAGAAATCACTAGTGAAACCATTTGGGCCTGGTGCTTTCTTTTCTGGAAAGTTATTATTAATTGATTCAATTTACTTAATAGATAGAAGCCTATTCTGGTATTTATTTATCTTTGTGTGAGTTTTGGTCATTTTGTATCTTTTAATGAATTGATTCATTTCATCTAATTATCAAATTTGTGGGCATAGCATTATTTATACTATTTCTTTATTAGCCTTTGGTATTCACAAGGTTCTTCTTCTTTAATATCTGATATTTGTAATTGTGTTTTCTCTTTTTACCCTGGTTAGCCTAACTAAAATTTATCAACTTTATTGGTATTTTCAAAGGATCAGTTTTCAGTATCACTGTATTTCTCTATTCTTTTCTTTTTTTCAATGTGACTGATTTCTCTTCTAATATTTGTTATTTCTTTTTCATCTGTTTGCTTTATTTTTAAATTGTCTCCTTTTACTATTTCCCAAAATGGAAGTTTAAGACATTGATTTTAGATCTTTCTCTTTCTCCCAAATATATTTATTATTATTATTTTTTAAAGATTTTATTCATTTATTTGACAGAGAGAGACAGAGAGGGAATACAGGCAGGGAGAGTGGGAGAGGGAGAAGCGGCTTCCTGCCTAGCAGGGAGCCTGATGTGGGGCTGGATTCCCAGGACTCTGGGATCATAACCTGAGCCAAAGGCAGACACTTAACGACTGAGCCATCAAGGCACCCCTAATATATGCATTTAATTGCTAAACATTTGTTTGTCTACATCCTAAACATTTTGATAACTTGCACTGTCATTTATATTTGGCTCAAAAGATTTTTAAATTTCTCTTGAAATTTCTTCCTTTCCTCATTGTGTTATCTGGAAATCTACTGTTTCATCTGGGAATTTCATAATCAAATTTATGTTGTTGATTTCTAGTTTAATCTTCTTGTGGCCTGTGACTCTATATTGTATATATTTTATTCTAATAAAATTTAAAAAATTTGTTGGAGTGTGTTTTTTAATATAGAATATGGTCTAATTTGGTTTTATGTGAACCTGAAAAAAGAATGCAGAAGAGTGTATATATAAAGATATATAGATATATCCTTCAGTGATTTTTCTGGTGCTTGAACTAGCAATTACTGAAAGAGGGGAGTTGAACTCTCCAACTAATCTGTTTATGAGGTATTCTATGGTTAGCGTTTCCTGTATTTGGAGGAAATAGAGAATTCAAATTTCCCTAGAGCCTTTGTTTTTGTCTTCCCTGATATCTTTGGGGTCCCCAGAGAATGCTTTTTAAAATAAAGTTTGCACCTTGCAGCAAGTTGGCTATAATCCACTGTTATTATGCTGGAGACTTGTGATGGTCATTTGTGTGGGGAGGAGATATTCTATAACTTTATGATTTAAACTCCATCTTCTGGCCAGCTGGCATCCTGGGGCTGTGATCGTTGAAAGCATCTTTCCCCCTTCACTCTTAGATGCCTGGGAAGGTTAGAGGGGGCTAAAGTCGGGTAATTTTCCTTTGCTCCAGTGGGCTAACTTTTCTGTGAAGTATTTTTCTATGCTGAGTAGGTCTTTATTATGAAGAATACTATGGCTTATTTCACAATGATTGTTCTTTCCCTGTTAGATCCAAGAAGGGATCTTCTTTGAACCATTGTGAGAGAAGGGTGTTGGTCTTGGAAGTAAAGCCCATAAGCCTCTCCTAGGAGACCAGTCTTCAAGAGCTTCTCGCTTTCACATCAGTCCACACTCAGCATCCAACAGTTCATTAAAAGTGACATGAAAGAATTCCTGCTGGTTTATGGCTCTAGTGGCTTCTGATCTAAAAAAAAAAAAAAAAAAAAAAAAAATAGATCTCAGCTTTGTCCCTCTGGATAAAATTGTCTCTCCAGATTTCAGGGTAGCTTTTGCCCTGCAATAGCAGTTTTCTGATGGGTCTAAGAAAAAGTTATTGGTTTTCAGTTTGCTCAGATCTTTCTTTTAAGAATGAGAATAATTACTTCTAAGCTTCTTACATGTCAAAGGTGGAATTGGAAGTCTCCAAAGATTTTTTTTTTTATAATCCTTTATTCTAGACTTAGTCTAGGAGTCAGAGAAAAATCTTGTTAATTAAAATAATGGTCCTGGAATTCAGCTGTGGTGCCACAAAGACAGGATAGACCGAGGAAGAATGTTCTTCAAGAGCTGGTAGTTTGACCACCATCATTTGAAATTGTTCTCACAGTTCTACCGAGTTGAATCCTATCTCCAGTCTTTTTTCTGGTTTGGAATCTAGTCTTAGTGTTACTTACTTAGTAACACTAAGTGCTTACTTAGATGTAAGTAATTATAATGTATAGTGATTGAAAGCTATTACCTGGTGTCAATGCCTGAGGCAGATTTGCATCATGACTGTCCCTTTTTTTAAGACCTATGTGTGGGGCGCCTGGGTGGCTCAGTGGGTTAAAGCCTCTGTCTTTAGCTCAGGTCATGATCCCAGAGTCCTGGGATTGAGCCCTGCATCGGGCTCTGCCCCGCATCAGCATCTATCTCTCTGCTCAGCAGGGAGCCTGCTTCCTCCTCTCTCTCAGCCTGCTTCTCTGCCTACTTGTAATCTCTGTCAAATAAATAAATAAAATAAAATCTTAAAAAAAAAGACCTACGTGTATCACCATATACATATGCTTTGAATAGGTAGAAAATTCAAACTTCACATTAGAGGAAAAAAAGTATGATATTTTTAATAGAGTGTGAGTCACTTTGAGGTATGAGTAAAGGTGTGTTATATGTTAATTACTTGCCCACCATCCAGAAAAACAGACCCTTATTAGAAAGTCCAGAAATCCTTCTATGGCATGCTCTTGACATAAGATTGCAAAATAAAGCTTTGGTTCAATTACTCTTTTGTTTCATTGGATTAGGGCTGTCACTGTCTTAAACAGCTCCTCCTTTTATAATTGTCACGAAGACACTGCAGAGATTCTTAACCACATCGTCTCTCAGGAAAGGGGTCCTTTTCATCTTCCTTCATCCTCATGCCCCCATTACATACATGAATGGAAGAAAGTATCTCTTACCACATGTATTTCTTCTCTCCAATTCTTACTTCTCAAATGAATTTGAACTGGAGGATGGAAGTTCTCTGAATTTCTAAGTTTCAGGTGTACGGACAGGGCCCTAACAACAATATTCAAGAATTCATTTTTTTTTTTTTAAGAATTGAAGATTGATCTTCCTCACCTAAGGTCCCTTATTTCAAAAGCAAGGTCATCCAATCATCCAATCACTATGAATGAAATAATTTATGCTAGAGACAAAACTGGCATCAGAGGTCATGGTACACCAAGCATTCCAGTATAGATTCCTGCCAAACTGTCAAGCCCTGATTGTGTCAGTCATGGCATATGCTATATGTTGAACCATTTGCCCTCTCATTTCTTTCTAACCTATAATTATGTTGCCAAAAGCAATTTCTTCCCAGCAATAAATTTATATGGTAAAACAGACTACACTTGGGAGCACCATTCGTAAAGCTTTTCCTACTGTCTGATGCCATGAACCATGTATTTAACCTACAAGTGATGGGGAGTATGCACTTAATTATAGCTGGCCTGGTGTGCATCACTAATTAAGAACTAGGATGAATCCTCATTTGATCACTAGAGCTCAGACTGGAGATTTTATAAGACAAGATAAATTTCACTAAGGAGGAAGTTTCTTGATTTAAATGGGAAAAAAAAGGAAAGGAGAAAGAGAAGAAAGAAAAAAATTTGTATCATACAATACAAGTTCTAGATATTTTTATAAAATTTTAAATAAGTTAACTTCTCATGTCACAGCAATATTCTAAGATATGCATTACTAACTTTATTTTACAGTTGTAAAGAACAATGAATGAGACAAAAGAAAGAAGTATTATAGAAATGATAAGATACAATCAGCAAATTTGCAGCCATAGATACCTAGATACAATATCTAGGTATTGTGGATATACTTAGAGTATATGGAGATACTGAGAGAGAATACTTCCTTTTGTAAGTGCATGTAACATGAACATGAACAAATTTGCTCATGTGTCCCTCATCTTTACTCAGCAGACACATAGCTTTCTATTTCAAGAAAAGAGCAGATGTTGAGGACTTCCACAAGTTTCCACCTCTACTCCTCACTTACAGGGATCTGTGCTCATACCCTCAACTCTCATTACTGTTACTATCAATCGTCCTTACACAAGGTTCCCAAAGGTCAACCCCTCCACTTGCACATTAACTACTATTCCTTGGAGATTTTTTCCTTTCTTCTGTACCACCATTTATTTCCTTCCCACTTTTTATTTCTCATCAACACACATGCATGCTATTTTTTCTCATATTTAAGGAAGATTTTATTTATTTTGTTTGAGAAAGACTGAAAGCAAGAGAGTGTGTGAACGAGAAGGGTGAGGGGCAGACGGAGAGGGAGAGAATCTCAAGCAGACTCCTGGTTAAGTGCTTACTCCAGTGCAGGCTCGATATCATGATCCTGAGATCATGACCTGAGCTGAAACCAAGAGTTGGATGCTCAACTGGCTGAGCCACCCAGGTGCCCCTCATATACCTATATATACACATTTGTATGTACACACACATACACACACACACATATACACATATGCATACACACACAGGTATATATATTTTAAAGCAAAACCTTTTCTTGGGCACCTATCTCTTTAGTTACTTCTGTACATTGTCTCCTCTCCTTTAGAGTAAATTTCTTAGAAATTCTCTGCCTGTATTCTCTTAAATTCTTCTCCCCTTCTCTCTAAATTCTATGCTGGTTGGGCTTTCATTATCTATTCCTCCCCTGAAAGTGTTCTCCTCAAGGCCACCAGTTATTTCTACTTTGTTATACTGTAATCAGCTTTCTCTGTCCCCATCTAACTGGGAATTTGACATTGCTGATGACTTCTGGGTTTTTAAACCCTTTCTTCATGTGGCTTTCAGACCTTCACTCCCCTTCTCAAACTCCCCTGGTTTGCCTTCTGCCTCAGTGGCCACTCTGTGCCAGTTTCTTTGCTGCTGCTTCTCTTCTCTCTGACTTACATGTTGGTATGGTCCAGGGTTTTCACTTGAAACTTTTTCTCCCTATATATTCTGAGGTGTGATTTCATCTATTATCATGGCTTTAAATATGATTTTTATGGTGATGGTTCCAAAGCTTATGTCACCATTTCACTGTGCTCCTGTGAAGTTGAGATCCCTATATCCAAAACCCACAACATACTTACTCAGAAGTCTCACAGACATCTCAAATTAAGTAACTCTAAAACTGAAATTCTGACCTTCTTTCAAAAGGAGGGCACATATTTTATGGAGCACTGGGTGTGGTGCATAAACAATGAATTTTGGAACACTGAAAAAAATAAAATAAAATAAAATTAGAAAACTTACTCTCTTTTATCACCCAGCATCACTCAGCATCTCATCCTGGCAACCCCATCCTTTTATTTGCTTAGGAAAACATAACTATAGATTTATCTTCAACCTTGTGCCTCAGAATTTAAATCCAATCTATCAATAAATCTTATGGGCACTGCCTTCAAAACAGAAATTCTAAATATTTTCACCAATCACCCCTTCAGAGTGATCTCTTTGTAGTCAGGATGCTGGACAGTTCAACTTCAGACATTTATACAAAACAATTCACAGTTCTGAACAGTTCAGGGATCATGGAGGGAAAAGAATGTAACATTTGAAAATATTTAGAATTTAATAAAATTGAAATAACTCAAAATTTTAATTTTTCTTATGTAGGTACATTTCATACATTAACATTGTCAATAGCTGTACAGTTCTCTGTAGAAGACAATTACTGTTATACCTGCTTCCCAACATGCTGGAGTCAGCAGTGTCACCTCCCTATCTTTCGTTGTTGTTGCCTAATGTTTGGCCTTGTTTGTTAATGATACACTTCACATCAAATCTGAAAAAATGATATAAATTAAAAGACACATCACCCTTTTATCTCCTTCTAAATTTTTTTCTTAAAAGTGCTGCCAATTAATCTACTAATGCCTTTGAATAATCATTCAATATACCTCTGAGATTTGAAATTTCTTTCAATATTTTGAGTAAATTGACATTTTTCATGCTTTAGTTGTACTCTTATCTTGTAAGTCAATACCTATGCATGCATCCCAGTAACACAAAATAATAAAATGCTGTAAAAAAAAAAGAAGTCCTATATAATAATTTAAAAAATAATATAGTTCCTTCTCTAGTAACTTCCTTTCTTAAGTTCTGTATAGCTCTTGTTTACTACATTGAAATAAGGGAGTATGAGACTGCTGCCAGTCTTCCAATGACAGGTATTTGCTCTAAGGGCATCCAATGTATTAGTTACTGCTGTATTTCCATACCTTTCTGAGTACAGCTTTTCACTTTGGCCTAAAATCATATTAGTTGTTCAAGAAGACATCTCGCTCTCTCTCTCTTTTTTTTTTTAAATAAAGATTTTATTTATTTATTTGCCAGAGAGAGAGAAAGTGAGACAAAGGGCACAAGCAGGGGGAGCAGCAGGCAGAGAGAGAAGCAGGCTTCCCACTTAGCAAGGAGCCTGATTTGGGACTCAATCCCAGGTCCCTGGGATCATGACCAGAGCCAAAAGCAGACGCTAACCAACTGAGCCACCCAGGCATCCTGTAGGTGACATTTTAAATGACAATTTAACTCTACTTATGTAACATTAACACTACACTTAGCTAAACTGTTAACAATGATAGCCTGACTAGCTACACTCCAGTTGAGCATAACCCAGCAGTGGCATCTACATCATGGCTGTTTCCTGACTAAAAATGATTATGAGAGTCATTTAAATTTAAGCTATGTGAAAAACAAATGTAATTGTGATATGTGAAAAATATTATAATCTTAGACTCCATGAAATAGGGTACTTTTCCTTCTTTAGTTCTTTCCTTCTTACTTTTTATTTATTTATTTTTTTAAAGAATATATTTATTTATTTATCACAAGTAGGCAGAGATGTAGGCAGAGAGAGAGAGGAGGAAGCAGTCTCCCTGCCCAGCAGAGAACCCAATGTAGGACTCGATCCCAGGACCCTGAGATCATGACCTGAGCCGAAGGCAGAGGCTTAACCCACTGAGTCACCCAGGCACCCTTTCCTTCTTATTTTTTATAGACAGGTAATTTATTGTTTGATCACCAATAATTCCCAAATCTTTTTAGTACTCACCACTGCTATCTGTTTATTGGAGCAATTCGTCTAATAATGTTTTTAATTTTGGTCTCTATGTGACAAAATTGATATGGTATTGTATACATAAAGGGCATGTTTGTTGTCCCCCCATATTTAGAAGGTTAGTTTTTTTGTTTTGTTTTGTTTTTTTAAAGATTTTATTTATTTATTTGTCAGAGAGAGAGAGCGTGAGAGCAAGCACAGGCAGACAGAGTGGCAGGCAGAGGCAGAGGGAGAAGCAGGCTCCCCGCTGAGCAAGGAGCCCGATGTGGGACTCGATCCCAGGACACTGGGATCATGACCTGAGCCGAAGGCAGCTGCTTAACCAACTGAGCCACCCAGGCGTCCCTAGTTTTTTTTTTTTTAATACATAATTGTGGGCATTTAAATTTCATTGTAATTTATCTAAGCTTGGGCCTTTTTTTTAAACCTACTGGCATTCTGAATAGGATAACCATATGATTTATTACAGTTTTTGAGTAAAAATTCTCATAGATTTTAAATAAACTACAAGCACAGTATAAAGGGCCCATGTACAGAAAATAGTTTAATGCCATTTAAAGATATTTAGAGTGATTTACAAAGTTGATTTTTAAAGGTTCAACTGATTTTCATAGCCTGGTGGTAATGGGCAGCAAAGACAGAAATCATGTACTGCTATGGTAATGTGTATTTGTATATTTATCATTTGTATCATCATGAACATTTTACAGTTATGCTAAATATGTGTACATAAAATATATGTAAATTCCTATAATTATAATTTCTATTTGGGCTGGTAGAAGTTTGAAAATTGCTTGGTTAAATTCTGAATTATATGTCTACCAAAGCTAATTCCAAAAATGGTTTTGCTCTGAAGGTTTCTTAATTAGGTATCAGATTTCTCTGTATCATAATACTCCGCTCCACCAAAATTTGTGTGTATAGCATCAAGCACATAAAACAGTCATCTTCAAAGGAGGACTTTATAACCTTCATTTGAAAAATGGCATAAATAATAAGATCAGATGTTTCATATTTAATGGAATGAAATTCCAAACTTTCTTTTGATATAGTACACTGAATGAAGAATCAAACTATCATTAGGATTGACTTAACTAATTTTCTATTTGAAGCAACTGCTGACAGTGCTACACAACTGGCATCATTATTATCAAGTTCCCATTCTGCTAAGGGAACCAACTCCCAGAAGCCACCTCTGTTTGTTGGCATACTACTAAAATCTCCCCCCTTAGGATATCTCCCTTGCACTCTTTAATCAGAACAGCACTGGAGATAATCTATTTAAATTATGGTCCATTAGCTCTTGGGATGTGGATAGGAGAGGCAAGAGGAAATGCCCCAGCAGTTTATTTGCCTGCTCAGTTCTCCCCTCATACTGATAGAGGGTATTCCTGTCTTGAGTCTAGTAGGGATTCATGAAATCTTTGATCATTAAGGATGCTATTGACTATTGGCATGAATTATATATTTGTTATCAGCTTGAGGAAGTATTTCTCTTCCTGGCCCAATAAGTAATTTTTTTTCACTTCATATGGACATTGAATTTCATCAAAACTTTATCAGAATACATGGATATGATAGTTTTCTTTCTTGGGTCTTGAGATACATTGTTTATTTTTTTAATGGCTGCAATTATTCCCCTCCTTGTGTGGCCCTTTCTCTGTAAGAAGGTGAGTGCAAGCAAAAGGAAGAGAGTGTGGATCAGAGTCATCAGGCAATCTCCAAGCATGCAAAAAAGTCCCACCAAGTTCAGCGGTGATACCTACCCTACTGACCATGGACCCACTGATTCCTGAGCAATAATAAATGCATATTATTTTAAACAACTAAGTTTTAGAGTGGTTTGTTACACAGTAAAAGCTAAATGATTACAAAATAATTGAGCATATACCCCTATAGATACATGTACACATGTGGGTAGGTGTATATTGCACAGAAAATTATTTAAAAATGTACAAGCAAACTGATGTCAGCATTATCCCAGGATAACATATGGATGTTTTAAATTGGTATGTAGTCAAGTCTTTTAGTATCTTCAGGTGTGATTTATTTTTTATTCATTTATTCTTTAAGATTTTATTTATTTATTTGACACAGAGGGAGGGAGAGGGAGAGCACACATAAGCAGGGGGGGCAGCAGAGGGAGAGGAAGCAACAGACTCTTTGCTTAGCAGGGAACCCGACGAGGAACTCTATCCCAGGTCATGACCTGAGCCCAGGGTAGACGCTTAATGGACTGAGCCACACAGGCCCTATTTTTTTAAATGTAATGCTCATTTCTTTCTGGATACCAGGTTTATATAAATAGCTTTAGTTTAGTTAACCCTTAAAGATTAATTTATTTATTTTGGAGAGAGAGAGAGAGTGCACACGAGAGTGAGCAGGGTGCAGGGAAGGCAGAAGGAGAGAATTTCAAGCAGTTCTCCCCGCTGAATAGGGAATGGATGTGGGGCTTGATATCTGGACCCTGAGATCATGACATGAGCTGAAATCAAGTGTTGGTTGCTTAATTGACTGAGTCACCCAGGTTCTTTAACTCTTAACTATAATGAATTATATTATAATAATAGAATAACCAATATCAAACCCTATGTGCATTCTCTGAATAAACAATATTTGCTATTATTCTTCCAATATAATACTAGATAATATTTGATAATTTATTTTTTAAGATTTAGTGTCTTGATATTAAAGGACACTATGCTTGGGCTTTCTTATTTTATGCTATCTTTGTCCCATTTTGGATGTTAGTGTTCTATAGAAAGGAATCAGGGTATAGTGTTTCTTCATGTATTTTATGTCTACTTATTCATTCCTCCTTAGGGCATTTATATTTCTCTTTTTATTGTTTGTTTATTTTTAAATGATTGCCACAGATTTATGTTACTCAACTTTGCAAATAAGTATTACTTATATTCATCTGTAACTTTTACTATAATTTTCTTTTATGATAGCCTACATTTAAAATGTATCCTTTCCTCCTACTTTGCTTAGACTAGTCTTACTGGTCTTAGATTTATGAGAATATGTTGCAATTTTGTGTTTGGAGAGAAGATGTGAGTAGGAAGTCCTGAAATTTCAGGCAGAATAAGTAACTTCAAATCATTATGCTCATATGAAGGTGGATGACCCAGGAAAGAATGATCAGAATATCTTGTAACTAAGCCGATGATGTTGTGTAGGAGTAATATTTCAGTGTTGTTATGAACACCAAGAAGAGCCATAACATTAGTCAAATGATCAATGTATAGTCATTAAACAAATACATGTCAAGCACCTAATATGTTTTGGTCTTTTTCATAGCACGAATGATAAAAATCCAAGATAAAAAAGAAACAGTCTCATTCTTCAAGAAATGTATGTTTTAGTAAGGAAATTAAAAGTTACAGTGTCACAAATTTTCCTATGAATTTGTATCCTACTCATACACAAATCTGGCATGAAATGTGTATAAGCCATATTCTAACAGGAGTTTGCATGTAAATGAAGCTGAAGTCCCAGCAGTTTGTCTCCTTTAAATAACAAACTCTTGGGGAGCTGGGTGGCTCCTTCGGTAAGTGTGCTACTCATGATTTCAGCTCTGGTCATGATCTCAGAGTCATGAGATCGAGCCCCATGTTGGGCTCTGCACTGGGTTTAGAGACAGCTTAAGATTCTGACTCTCTTCCTCTCCCTCTGACCCCAGCCCCCTCTCCCCCAATCAAATAAATAAATAAATCTTAATAAATCTTAATATCTAGCACTAATATTTGGGAATGCTATACAAACTTTTGAACCCTAAAAGTATACTACTTAGAGTTTGATGGTATCAGTAGTAATCATAAAAGATTTCTGTATACAACATTTCTTTGGGCTCTTTTCAGCAAAGAAGGGTGTTCCTATACCTTTAAAGAGGAAAGATGCAAAGGCAGGAGGTAAAGCTTCGCCTGAATGATCAGAATTAAAGTGGGATCAGGCATTCAGAGCAGGTATAGAAAACTATTCATAACCAAGACCATGATTTCATTCATGTGGTGAATGATTTCACATGATTTCATTCATGTGGTGTAGGCTGGGTTTCACCACAATGTCAATGGGGGGGCATCATGTCTGGTCCACGTGCTGATCCCAGCAGGCCTGGCTCAGGCTCTGCCTGAGTTTCATCCATGCATCCTATCAGTCATTCAGAGTTTGCTTCTCTACAGTTCCCCCAGCCTACTTCCTAAGATCAGAAGAAGCTGCATTGCCAGCATCTCAATGTGAAATGTGACAACATATCTCCATAGAGTATCTGCTGAGCTTGAACCTGGTAAATACAAAAGTCCAAAATGAGACAGCTTCAATGGCGAATTTTACCTAACATTTAAAGAAGAGTTTAATACCTACTCTTCTCAAACCATTTCAAAAGAGAAGAGAAAGGAAAGTTTCCAAATTCATTCTATGAGGCCAGGATTACCCTGATATCAAAACCAGATTAAAACACTACAAAAAACCCAAGAGGACTACAGGCCAATATCTCTGATGATTATAGATCCAAAAATCCTCAACAAAATATTGGCAAACGAAATCAAACACTATTTTAAAAAATCATTCATCACAAACAAGTGGGATTCATTCCTGGGATGCAAGGGTGGTTCAATATTTGCAAATCTATTAATGTGATCCATAATATCAATAAGGAAAAGGATAAAACTCTTATTATTATTTTAACAGATGCAGAAAAAAGATGTGACAAAGTACAACATCTATTTATGATTTAAAAAAAAAAAACTCCAATAAAGTAGGTTTAGAGGGAATATACAACAGCATGATAAAGACCATAATGAAAAACCCACAGTGAACAAAATATTTTTTAAAGATTTTATTTATTTATTTGAGAGAGAGCATGAGAGAGGGGAGGGTCAGAGGGAGAAGCAGACTTCCTGCTGTGCAGGGAGCCCGATGTGGGACTCCATTCCGGGACTCCAGAATTTTGACCTAATCTGAAGCCAGTCCCTTAACCAACTGAGCCCCCAAGGCATCTTGAATATCATATTCAATGGGAAAAAAACTGAGCCTTTCCCGTAAGGTCAGGAACAAGACAAAGCCATGCACTCTTACCACTTACTCAGCATAGTACTAGAAGTCTTAGCTACAACCATCAGAGAACAAAAATAAATAAAAAGCATCCAAATTTTTTTTTTAAGATTTTATTTATTTGACAGAGAGAGATCACAAGTAGGCAGAGAGGCAGGCAGAGAAAGAGAGGAAGGAAGCAGGCTCCCTGCTGAGCAGAGAGCTGGATGTGGGGCTTGATCCCAGGATCCTGGGATCATGACCTGAGCCGAAGGCAGAGGCTTCAACCCACTGAGCCACCCAAGCGCCCCAAAAGCATCCAAATTTTTAAGGAAGAAGTAAAACCTTCACTATTTGCATATGACATGATACTATGTATAGAAAACCTGAAAGAATCTACCAAAAAAATACTAGAACTGATAAATGAATTAACTGAAGTTGCAGAATACAAAAATCAATGCACAAACCTGTTGCATTTTTTTTTAAAGAAAGATTTTATTTGTTTATTTGAGAAAGAGAGAGTGAGAGAGAGAGAGAGCACATGAGCTGGGGGAGAGGTGGAGGGAAAGGGAGAAGCAGACTCCCTGCTGAACAAGGAGCCTGACACAGGGCTTAATCCAAGGACCCCAAGATCATGACCTGAGCTGAAGGCAAACACTTAACTTGATTGAGCCATCAAGTGCCCCAGACCTGCAGCATTTCTATACACCAATAATGAAGCAGTAGGAAGAGAAATTATTCCCATTTACAATTATACCCAAAAAAAAAAAAAAAAAAAAAAAGATACCTAGGAATGAACCTAACCAAAGAAGAAAGACCTTTACTCTAAAAACAATAAAACACTGATAAAAGAAACTCATGTTGACACAAAGAAATGGAAATACATTCCATGGTCATGGACTGAAAGAAATATTGTTAATATGTCTATAATATCCAAAGCAATCCACACATTAAATGCAATCCTTATCAAAATATCAACAGTATTTTTCACAGGGTTAGAACAAACAATCCTAAAATTTATATGGGAACACAAAGACCCCGAATAAACAAAGCAGCCTTGATTAAGAAAAGCAAAGCTAGAGGCATTACAATTTTAGACTTCCAGGTTATATTACAAAGCTGTAGTAATTTTTAAAAAAGTATGGTACTGGCAGAAAAATAGACACAAAATCAATAGTCCAGGACAGAAAACCCAGAAATGAACCCATAACTATATGTTCCATTAATTCTGATAAAGCAGGAAAGAATATCCAATGGGAGTCAGTCTCTTCCATAAATGGTGTTGGGAAAACTAGACAACCACAAGCAAAGGACTAAAACTGGACCACTTTCTTATACCATACACAAAAGTAAGTTAAAAATGGCTTAAACTCCTAAATACGAGCCCTGAAACCATAAAAATCCTAGAAGAGAACACAGATGGTAACGTTTTTTGACACTGGACATAGCAACTTCTTACTAGATATGTCTTTGGAGTCAAGGGAAACAAAAGCAAAAATAAATAATTGGGACCACATCAAAATAAAAACTTCTGCACACCAAAGGAAACAATCAACAAATCTAAAAGACAACCCAGAGAATGGGAGAAGATATTTGCAAATGACATATCCAATAAAGGGCTAGTATCCAAAATATATAAAGAATAGATACAAGTCAACCTGCGCACATACATACACAAATAATCCAATTAAAAATGGGCAAAATGGGCAAAAAATGGACATTTAACCAAAGAAGTCATCCAGAAGGCCAACAGATATGTGAAAAGGTGCTCAACATCACACAGCATCAGGGAAATGAAAATCAAAACCACAATGAGATATCACCTCACACCTGACAGAATGGCTAAAATCAACAACACAAGAAACAAAAAGTGTTGGCGAGGATGTAGAGAGAAAGAAAATCCCTTGCTCTGTTGTTGGGAATGCAAACTGAGGTGGCCACTGTGGAAAACAGCATAGAGGTTCCTCAAATAATTAAAATTGGATTATCATTTGATCCAAGAATTCCACTTTGAGTAAATTCCCATTTACTCAAAGAATTCAAAAACACTAATTCAAGATAAATGCACCTCTATGTTTATTGTAACATTATTTACAACAGCCAAAATAAGGAAGCAGCCCAATTATCCATGGATAGATGAATAGATAAAGAAGACATGGTATATACACATACAATGTAATATTACTCTGCCATAAAAAAGAACGAATTTCTGTAGTTAGTAGTACAATGGCAGCTACTGTTTGCTGAGTTCTTTCTGTGTGCCCAGCACAGTGCTACATTTGACATCCACCATTATCAAATTCTACTGCAGTCACTAGTTTCATTGCTTTAGTACCTGCAAGGTGATGAACACCATTTTCATTAATATAAGGCCTGACCTCGACATTATTGAAAGAGCTCCCTGTGTGTGTTGACATCCTAGGGATCCTTATAAGCCTCCATCATCTGAAGTAGAGAAGCATATTTCCATTCCTAAAACCTGACATCTCCTAACATACTATAAATTGACAATCTAAAAGAAAAGTAAGCCAAGGCATATGATGCTGAATTGATTGTTATCACTGTTCCTTACATGAGTAATGAATCAGTTAAATCCTTCACTGTCTCAAGAAATCACCATCTGTTCTTTAGTCTTTAATTGATGTAAGAGATGTTTCAAGAAATCTCCAATGGGAAACAATTCTGGCATTCACAAAAACTGGCTGTCAGATTAGTGAGTCAGCCAACCAGATGGTGCCAGGGCTATTTGGTATCCAGGGCAGCTGCTGTCCTATCTGGGCAACATGGCCATTCCCTCCACTGCACAAATCATGAATCTGCCAGTACCACTCAAGTTCCTGATGTCTTTGCATCAAATAGAGAGTTTAATTCTGGAGACAAGGTTTGGGAGGTAGGAAATGAATGTAGCAGAAGGCACAATATATCCTTTAACTTCAGCACCCAGAGGGCATAGGCAGGGGTGGAAAAAGTTCTGGGTAAGACAAAATCAAGTTTCATCAACTAGCCACGAATTCCAGATGCCAAGTTTATACCTCTTTGTAGGCATTTAGGTAAAAGCAAAAGGTCAAGGATTTAATTACCATGCATAGAAATACTCCATTTTTTTGCAGGAAATTTTACTTCTTAAGAGGAAGATCTATGTCATATTTACTTCATCTCATTTCTTGGTTCTGTAGAGTAAGTGGAGGACATTTCCTGATTCCCTCTTGATTTTTCCTCAGGAATTGCAAAGAGCCTATTCTGGAAGCATTGTGATATCATCAGCAATTCTTAGAATCATTTTGACCCCAGGCAAAATTGTCAAGTAAATAAAGCTGGGTTGAAAGCTGTTTATATTCAGAATTGACACTGTAGTCCTAACCCACCACATATGAAGGTCAATAGTCAAATTTCAAGATGTGTTAGGGAGCATAATGTTGTCTAGAAAGCTAGTATCCTAAAGTAAGTCCAAAATGAATGTGTTCTGTGCAGCAGGGGGTGTGTTTTAGGTAACTTTCAAACACATTTCTTCTTGTGAAAGTACAGAAAGGTCTATGAGAATCCTTCTCCCCACAGTGCTGTCGCCCACAGACAGGGACACAAACCCTGGCAACGACAATGACTTGTTCTGTAGAACTGAGACTTGCATTTGCTTAGTTTCCAGATCCTGGAAGTATTTTGGGAGAGCTGTGACTAAGTGCTACAGAAAGGGGTTTATTTTATAGTTTGGATTGTCAGATTTGGCAAATAAAAAATACAATTAAATTGGAAATGCAGGTAAACATCAAATAGCAAATTTTGCTTTTAGTTTTTAGTCTGAAATTCACATTTAAATGGGTGTCCTTGTCAGTTTGGGCTGCCATAAGAGAACACAGTAGACTAGGTCACTGAAACAACAGAAATGTATTTCTCATAGCTCTAGAGACTGAGAAGTCTGAAATCAGAATGCAAAGCGTTGGGTTCTTATGATGTCTCTCCTCCTGGTTTGCAGACAGCCACCTTTTTGCTGTGTTCTCACATGACCAGCAGAGAGAGGAGATGAAAATACTCTACTGTCTCTTTATATGAAGATACTCTTCCCGTTGTGACAGCTCCCCATCATGAACTAATTACCTCTCAAAGGCCTTATCTCCAAATACCATCGCATTGGAAATTAGAGTTTCAACATATGAACTTTTGGAGGATATGCTCAGTCCATAGCACTGGGATCCTGAATTTCCCTGGAAACTGATCATCTGAATTTAGTTCATCTGAACTTTGGACACTTGGAAGCAGATTGAGAAAACTCTGCACAGGAGTGAAAAACCTCCCATGGATCAATCCAGAATATGGAATGGCAAATTCTGTAGTTGATGGAAGATGGGAGGCATCCTCCTATTTTGTGCCGGCAAGACCAGTTTGGTCTCTAAACTTAAGAATCTGTTTTCTGGGGTGCCTGGGTGGCTCAGTGGGTTAAAGCCTCTGCCTTCAGCTCGGGTCATGATCCCAGGGTTCTGGGATCGAGCCCCACATCAGGCTCTCTGCTCAGCAGGGAGCCTGCTTCCTCCTCTCTCTCTGCCTGCCCCTCTGCCTACTTGTGATCTCTATCTGTCAAATAAAAAAAAAAAATCTTTAAAAAAAAAAAAAAAAAAGAATCTGTTTTCTGGGACGCCTGGGTGGCTCAGTAGGTTAAGCCTCTGCCTTTGCTTGGGTCATGATATCAGGGTCCTGGGATTGAGCCCTGCATCGGGCTCTCTGCTCAGCAGGGAGCCTGCTTCCCCCTCTCTCTGCCTGCCTCTCTGCCTACTTGTGATCTCTGTCAAATAAATAAAAAACTAAAATCTTAAAAAAAAAAAAAGAATCTTTTTCTGGTTTACCTTTCTCTTTTCTTTTTTCCCTATGTTCATACCCATGCCACCCTCTTGAAACCTGAATGGTCTAACATGATGGTGCTAGTCACCCAGGATTTGGCTCAGGCAGGCACCAGTTACTGAAGAGATACTCCTGAATGCTAAACTGAGACATGGCTTCCCAAAGTCAGGAGGCTAGTCAATGTAGAGAACCTTCCTGGTGTTGCAGGCCTGTACTAAAGCACCAATGAGCCAACATGAAAGTAACAGTGAAGCCTTTAATTACTTACTGCCATACTATAAATTCCCAGCTAAACCTAGAGAAAGCACCAACCTCTCCCCTCTTTTAGTTTCCTCCACGGATGGGCTCCCTAGTTGAGGATCAAGGGAGTGTCAACTAACAGTTAAGAAAGCTCCAAATACAAATTACTACAATTTTTTGGACCAGAGGCTGGGGTTTGGGGTGAAAGTGTTGGACTAGGAGTAGAGAAGTGCTGGGTAGTGAGTCAGGGTGGGGGAAAGCGTCTTTGAGATTCCCCCTCATTACCTCCCAAAAGAGATCTCAGGGGAGGCACCAGAAGAGATCCCCTGCCCAAGGTCTCAGATGAAGAGACCTAGGTACGAAAGTGCTTGTGGCAGGGATGCTGCTACAGGAAGAGCCTGACAAGGCAGAAGGGTCTGGGTCCTTGACTGCACCTCTATTCAAGGATGGCATTGCATTGGTGTGCACAAGCCCAGTGTCAGATGACTGCTTGCCCCCAAGGCCCGCCAGGTAAAACCTTTGTATCGCCTAAAATTAGGCCTGGGAAAAAAAAAAATCACACAGTGCTTCAGGAAGCTGGGGCTCAGCAGTCAGGGTTGGCACAAATTGTGAAACTCATCTACCATCCTGTCCCAAGGAAAATTCATGCATGAGGGAAGTTGAATTCTTCACAATCTCATATTTTGTCTCATTTTATACCCACATTAATGTGTGCTCTTGTCAAATTCTTCCTTCTTTATATGCATTTCTGTTATGGTTTTAAGCTTATTTAATGATTAGGTACTGACTTTGTAAAATTCACTTTTTAAATTAATCTGTATGGTTTATAATGACCCTGATGATTCTAGTTACTGAATATGATGGTTGGCATAAATAAATAAATAGTGTGTGAGGCTGTGGTATAATTAGGCTTCTTTCTTTCTTTCTTTTTTAACCTCACAGTGATTGAATTTTCATAAAGTTTAATTGGACCACATCTACCTGCAATGCAACATTCCCATGAGTGGATGGTAGAAACTGCTAGCACTGTGATCCAGAATTTTTGCCAGCTAATATACTAAATATATTACATATTCCCTCTGTTTATTTGCTGTCCCCCACTATTAGGATTTAAGTTTCCTAGGGACAGAGTTTGTTTTTCTGCTTGTTTTTTGCTTTTGTCTTGTTTCAACCATTGCAGCATCTCTAGCATCTAGAATAGTGTTGGCATAGTGTAGGTGTCACATTCATGTTTGGTGAATGAATAGATGAACAAAGTTGGTGTACTAGGAAATGGGTTTTTTTGCTCTCAGTAAATATCGAAAATAACTTTTAAGTAGACATCACAGTTTAAATGAGAAGTACATCACATTCACATCATATAGTGATGTTTCAATACAGGAGAAAAAATTCTATGAGATAGATTCATTTATGAAATGCTCTGTACATCCCCAGTTCTTTCAGATTTTCAGTGGGTTTGGTTTTCCTGTGTTCTTGCCTTTGGAGGCTACTTACTCATAAAATTCATAGGATTCTAGGATCAAAATCCTTTTCTACCATTACTTTCCAGTGGACTCCATCTTAAAACAAACTATTCTGTATTCAGCATCCAGAAGCTCAACCTCTGAACCATGGCTCCCAGCCCTGCTGGAAGTCAGTCCCTTTCCTGGATTTGGTCATCTTCTTCACCTGGCTATGTATCTAGACTTGTCACAAAGTTTCGTTCTCTCACAATACAGGAGAATCTTATCTTTCCTAGAAACTAAACCTCCCTCAAAGTCACAAGCACCACACATCTGATAAGAAGACTTTTAAAAAAGACTTATAAAATTTTTACATAAAATATACTTTATTTTGAATAAAGTATAAGATTAAATATCAATATATTTCATATTAAAAATGAAAAGTAATTTTTTTTAGATTTTATTTATTTATTAGTTAGAGAGAGAGAGAGAGCGAGCACAGGCAGACAGAGGCAGAGGGAGGAGCAGGCTCCCCGCTGAGCAAGGAGCCCGATGTGGGACTCCATCCCAGGACGCTGGGATCATGACCTGAGCGGAAGGCAGCCACTTAACCAACTGAGCCACCCAGGGGTCCCTGAAAGGTAATTTTTAATTGACTCTAGGATCTGGGAACCTCTATAAGAATTTTATTAAGGTCACTATACAGCCCCATCTGTTTTAAAGTGTGAGACTCACATGATGAAAACATAAAAATGATAATGAGAAAACTATAAAAAAATTGGTAACCTTAAGATGTCTTTATCATTTATTTTTTAAACCATCTTCCTATAAACCTCAAACATTATTCTGGAGGAAAAGATTTAATCAATTAGGCACTTGTCGCTAGTGGGGAAAATTATTTTGACGGTAATTTTGTAGACTCAAGAGTCTACAAAGATATGAAATTATCTGGGCTCAATTTAGTATAGAAACAGAGAGAAAAGTACAGAGATTTATCTGGGAAAATATGCAGATTTCAGCATATAAATTTTCTTGATTCATCAGTTCTATTTTTTACCTTTCCATTCCAGAGACAGAAATTTAATAACAAAGGAAGTATCACTTTTATAATTCACAGAAAGAATATACATATATTAGCCTGGACACATTCTGATTCTTACAGAAGAATGGGAGCACTTTCCCTTATCCTCAAACTGAAATCTGAATGCATCTACCCTCTCCATTAAGAGCCTGGAGTTTCTTTTTATTAGCTATCAATAGTGATATCTCTTAGGCTTTAGCTATTTCTTCAACAATGTGATAATCTTGACCATAAGTTGGTCTAAAAATGCTTTATTTGGTCATGTGGTATAATGAAAAATATTTGGTCTTTTCCTCTGATTCTTGGTTCCTAAAAACTTCGGAATTTCTTGAGTAAAAGGAATAACTTGTTATTCATAGTGAGGTCCTTCCAACCATACCTGAGTTTACGCTTATGAAGTAACTATCGGTATACCCTGTGTAGCTCAAGATAAGGACTGTTTCCAGAGGAACCAACTATGTGATTGGAGGGTTGGAATTTTTAGCCCTGTCCCTGGCCTCCAGAGAAGGAATAGGAACTGGAAGTTGAGTTCAGTCATCAACATCAGTAATTTAATCAAACATCCCTATGTAATGAAACATGCATACAAACACCTACGGGATGAGGTTCAGAGAAATTCTGGGCTGGTGAACACATCAAGGTGCCAGGAGGGTAATGTGCCCAAAGAGGGCATGGGAACTTCATATCCCTTCCCCTCCAACCCATCCCTTGCCTTATGCATCTTTTCCATCTTGCTGTTTTATTCTTAAAACAACAACAACAACAACAACAAACAAAAAACTGAGTTGTATCCTTTATAATAAAGAGTAATATTAAATAAAGGTCTTCCTTAAGTTCTATGAATTGTGCTAGCAAATTATCAAACCTGAGGCTGCTGTTCTGGGAATACCTGTATTTGTAGTTGGCAAGATAGAAATGTGGGTAGCTTGGACACCCCATTTGAAGCTGATGTCCAAACTAGGGGCAATCTTGTGGGACTGAGTCCTTAACCCATGGGGGCTGGGTTAAGTCCACGTAGTTACAAGTAGCATTGAATTGAAATGATGGACACCCAATTTGGTGTTGGAGAATCAGAGAATTGGGTGGTGTAAGAAAAACAAAAACAAAAACTGCAAGTCAACAACTGTTAAATATCTCTTAGACACATGGCTGAATAGCAATATCATTTTCTACTCTTTTCAAAGGGTATTATTTCTATTATTTACCTGAACGTTGATCATGTAGCTTAACTTGCTCTGCTCAAATTTTATATGTGTTGATATAACAAAGGGCAGATGATGTGAAAGGTTTACTCTCAGTGTGGAATTGATGAAATATCCTGAGCATATAGCATTTACTTCATAGTCAATCAAATTACTTTATCATGCTGTGAATTATTAACTGTCTGTGTTTATTGGTCTTTTCTCATAAGATCATGTATATAATTGATCATGTATATACTTGATCATGCATATACTTGAGGACAGAGAGAGCGTTTACATATTTTACCATCCACCATGGAGACTAACCTTGTACTAAAATGTAGTAGAAATGAAGTACGTATTTACTGATTGACATCACATGGAATTTATATAATGGAAACTGCTGTCTTCTATGACCACAGTGTTTTCTATAGTCCTAAATTGAGTTTAGTCTTTTGGATCACACTGCACTAAAACTCTTAGGTTTCTTCTCCATTTTCTCAGCTCCAGTTAGAATTAGAACATTTTATTAATGCTGAGCTGAGGAGAAAGGGAGCACTGAGAGGTAAGAGACCTCAGTTTCCTCAACTGTCATATATGGTATGCTTTAACAATATCAAATCCATGAGCATGCATTAGAGCAAAATGATAATACAAATATAAATCTTCTGAAATCTTTGGTAGGTATTAAGTGCATCTCTCTTTTCCCATTGATCCCCAAGCCTTTTCTATATTTTTATTGCACAATCAATGCTTTAAGTAAATAGGTATATTCACAAATATTAAACAGCTTTAGAAAACATAAATCCCAGATTCCTTTCATAAGTTCTCCATGGGATGATAAAAAACAAAGTTTATCTCAGCATCAAGCCTTGGTTTTTTTCTTTTATGATTAAAACACTGCAGAAGAGACATAAAAACAGATTATAATGATGCAAATAAGGAAGTTTCAATGCTGTTAAATTTGGGCAGATAAAAGTGTTTTGGAAGAACAAAGGTAGTACAGAAAAAACTTCCAAAGGAGTGAAGTAACTGTAGTGGTTAGCATTTTAAAAGCTTACTTACATTTTTCAGACTTTAATTTCTGAAATCAAATGCATATCATACATATCAAACATCAAGGGACAGTAGTTGTTTGGAATTACTATGAGTGTAGGGCATAACTTCTGTGAAGGTGATAGAGGCCAAGACCATTTGTGACTTACAAAGACTTAGATATATCTGCCCCTTTACAGAAAAGTGTGCCAAAATATATTCTAGAACATAATGTATCAAAAACTGTAAGCACTTCCCAGTTTGTAATACACACATTTTTCTGTCTTTAGATTTATGACACCATAAATTTATCACAGTTCCAAATAAAATAAGAGAACCTTAGATTCTTAATTTTATATCATCTTAAGTAGCTATCTTCTGATGATCAAAAATAGCCTGGAAACATTGGCATTGCACTGAAGCTTAGTTGATTAAATCCCTTGCATCCCCTAGAATTTTGTTTTGAAATTTGGTGTCTATGAGATGCATTATACTCTATCATATGAACTACCACATTGCATTTATCTTTTGAAAAATATTAAGAAGCAATGATTGTTATGCATAAGCTTTAGGGTATGTAAATTTTCAATTTTAGGATGATTGCTAAATTATTTTCCAAGTGGAATAGTTGTATAGTCTCAAAATCAAGCATGACATTTGTTATAGCTTTTCATGGTCATTATAATGCCAAGGGAGTTCTGTCCTATTCCTATTTAAGGTAGAAATTGGATTTTTAATCAAATGCCTTTTCTATGCATGTTGAGGCAGCTACCTACTTTTATTTTAAATTCCATTAATTAGTGAGATGAATTATGTTAACTCATTTCTAATATTAAATAATCCTTTCATATCTTAATAAATTAAACTTGGTCATGAAACTCCAAGACAAACAAATCTCTAATTCCATGGGTCTTATTATTTTATTCTATTGGTCATAATTTTTTTTTTAAGATTTTATTTATTTACTTGTCAGAGAGAGTGAGCACAGGCAGACAAATTGGCAGGCAGAGGCAGAAGGTGAAGCAGGCTCCCTGCTGAGCAAGGAGCCCAATGTAGGACTCGATCCCAGGACGCTGGGATCATGACCTGAGCCGAAGGCAGCCGCTTAACCAGCTGAGCCACCCAGGCGTCCCGGTCATAATTTTTTTAATAGTGCTACAAGTCTCATCCACTAGCCATGATTTTACATATTTTTGTATTATAAGTAACAGAAGCACAATTGTTATTTGGATCCATGGATTAATTTAGGTATGATTGCATGCCAATGAAACATTTCTTGAGAACATGATTTTTATTTTGTAATATTGATCTTTATTACATATATCCATATTTCATTTGTGGTCTTCAACTTACCTTGATCTCTCTATTTCAATATGTTTCCTGAAGTTAAGCTGAATGCATATTTTTACATAATCATGTTAGCTATTGGTCATATGTCCTAGTGAAATCTAAACACAGTAAATCCTTTATAGACATTCCTAAAATAAGAGTCAGTTCTGCACATGAGGATAATTAATATTCACAACAGTCCTTTTGATTAGATTCCATTATCATTTTATCATTCCCATTATACTGATATGAAAGTTGAAGCTCCAGTAAGCTATGCCATCAGTAAGTAGCATTACAGCTCTGAGTCCATGTCCATAATCAGGCACAGTGTTGTAACAAGCTAATGTAAAAAACATAATGGTCTAGTGGTTGGAGTAGGTTGTTGCCTGGACAGCAGAGATCAGTGGACTCTAGATTGCAGTTGGGTTGCTGTGTGTGAAAAATTGAGAGAATTCTGACACCCAGGACTCAGGAGATCTAGGTTGTTGTCAGGGTGGCATCCAGTCTTCTTCAAGCGGGTAGTTTGCCCTCTAGGCCTCACCCATGGGACATCCTGGGTGGGCAGAGAAAGGAGCAGATATTTCATACTGCACCTAGATAAGCATATTTTCCTACTATTGGAAATTATTTATTAGCAGGGAAGAAGCTGGTAATCTGGCAGATAGACCAGGTAATTGAGGAGCAAGGATGGGCTGGAGCATGAGAGACAGGGTGGCCTTAGATGTGAACAGTTGCAGATAAGGATTGAGATTTTACTCGGTGGTGAGAATTCCTAAGGAAAATTTATATTGAGAGTCTTTATTGTAAAAAGTATGGTATCTTATTTTATAAAAAAAAAAAAAAAAAAAAAAGCTCCTGAGGTCGATAGCATAAAATTTGTAACTCCTGATAACATTGAAGCATTTTTGAAATGGGATACTCTGTAAACTTGATGCAGTAAATTTGAAAAGTAAGAGATAGTTACCAGAATGGAGCATACCTAAAATCTAGGTTCTGGAAATTATGTATTTATTGGTGATGACAGGCCCAGGAAAGAACCGTGGGAGGTAGCTAAAGTGTAATGGACCTATGGATGATTGCAGCTGAAAAGGTCAAGGATCTGTGAAGCCTGATTTCAGATTGCATCTTTGCTCAGTTAAGACTACTCCATCATCTCAATTGCTCGGGTCAAAACCCTTAGTGTCATAATGTTCTCCTCTTTATTGCACACTACACATCATCCCATCAATAAATCCTGTCTTTTTTGTCTTTGAAAAATATCTTGATTTCTATCACTTCTTTCCATCTTGGTCAAAACCAACATTATCTCCTGATTGAATTTATTTCATAAACAAGTAGTTTTTCTCTTTGTTCTTACCACTAATTCCTTTCTGGTTATTATTAACATCATAATAGGAATGAATCTGCTAAAACAGGATTAGTCAGATCATGTTATCTTGTGTTTCAAATTCTCCAATGGCTTTACATGTAACTTACAGAAAAGGCCAAAATCCTACTGTTTATCAATCTGTGCTAAATCTCAATGGCCTAAAATGACAGTATTTTATCTATGCTCACATCCGTGGAATGGTTGATGGTCATTTGATGATGGTACTGTAGGTTCTGTTGCACTTGGTTCAAGCTACAGACCAGGTCCAGTTCTCTCTCATATACATATAACCTTTGGTCAGCGTGTGCCATATACAAGCTAAAATCAACATGCAAAAAGTACAATATAACAATTTGAAGCCAAGTCAAGTGTGTCTCTTCAGATACCCTAAGAAGCAGATTCAACATGCAAGAGATTCAGTGAGGGAAGTCTGGTGAAAGACATGAAAGAGTACACAGTAGTAGGCAGGAAGAACTTTCAGTGCAGAATTGCTGTTCATGCCTGACAACTATATAAAGAAAGGGGGAAGACAGAAGAAACAGATAGGGTGACTCTCAGATCCCAATGCAGTTTTAAGAAAGTTCCAGCTAGATCAATGAGTCACAGTTCCTGTTGCAAGGATTGGAAGTCTTGCATTCCGCAAAAATGATACTTGTGTCCATGCAATGTGATGCTCAGTTATTACCTAAGAACAACCCTGTAGGAGGACAGCATCTGGGTGAAGAAGGTGATATATCAAAGGGATAGCACTGAAATCTCTAGGTTCAATTATGATGCTCAAAACAGGCTTTTTTGAAGGAACTTTAAATAGCAAATTTACTTGGATAAAATGCCAGTTACGTTGCCAAGATGACAAAATTGGGGCAAGGAAGCATATCCTCCCATGGAAGTAAGAAAGAGAGAATGATTGAAAAATAATCTAATTAACACTGGCAAGACCCACAAGTCTTTATAAATCTGATTTCTTTTTATCTCTCTGACCTCATTTTTCACCACTCTCCTCTCATTAATTCCCCTCTCGTTATACCAATTCTTTGTTTTTACAAGAACATGCCAGGCATGTTCCTAGCAGAGGAACTGTTCCAGGAATGCCTTCTGCCCAGATGTATACATTACTTTTCATTTCTTTCTGATGTTTATTCAAATGGTATGGCTTTTTCTGATCACCTTTTCTAAAATTTCAGTCGCCATCAACATAAGGCATGCTCTGTAAATTGCTTTCAGAGTTGGTCCTATTTCTATTCCCAATACAGTCTAGTTCAGTCAAGGAAAAATGCACAGAAAACATAATAAATTCTTAAATTTTGGCACTATAGTCTCCTAGCTTATGTAGGTAGCAGGTAATCTAATTATTCTTAGAAAGTAGCACTATGAATAATTTAACAAGTGTTTGCCTTCAAGAAAATATTGAATTCAGAGCATTTTGCAAATAATTCAGTAAGCAAAAACAAATACTACGATAGTTACTTTTTAGGGAAAATGTACAAACACAAGGAAAAATAGTGCCTCTTCCTCCTTTGGTTCCCCCAACCCCCTGAAGATAACCTATAGAAGACTAACAGGCTGGATCTTTGATTATCAAATATGATCAAATGAATCAGGCAAGTTTCCTGCTGTCACACAGTATAACAAAGAGTACTGTAATGGGTAGTCTTGTGTGTCAATATGGCTAGATAATAGTACCCAATTATTTAATCAAACACTAATCTAGGTGTTGCTGTGAGAGTATTTTGTAGATTTGGTTAAAATGTACAATCAGTTAGCTTTAGTGAAGATTATCTTCAATTAGCAAGGTGGACCTCATACAATCAGTTGAAAGACTTTAAGGAGAAAAGTGAAGTGCCCTGAGGAAGAAGAAATTCTGCCTATAGAATTCAGTCATTATTATATGTCTTTCTTGTGCAACTCTGACTGACATGCACCAAATAAAACCTTTAAGGTTAAAAAACATATATATTTAAACTCTACTTTTCAATGTAAGAGACCATTGGGAACTTTGATCGTTTGCTCCCTAGTGCTTTGGTCAGGTAATTGTGTAAAACAGAAACAAGTTTTCTCAGTAAAGAATAACAAGAAAAATCTTCCTAAAATATGCCAGGTGCTATACTAGATACTTTACTATGCATGCTATTTAACATCAATCCTTCTATATAGTCCCAGCTTACAGAAGCATTAGTGGAGGGTTATGATGCTATATATATGAAGGGTGACATAGTAAAATAGTAGTCATCAGTAGGAATCATGCAGATGTGAGTGTATAACCCATCAGTTCCCCATGTACTAGATATGTACAAATTTTTTAGATTTTATTTCTTATTAGAGAGAGCATGAGCGGGGGTAGGAGCAGAGGGAGAGGGCAAAGCAGACTACCCACTACCAGGGAACTTGACGTGGGGCTTGATCCCAGGACCCCATGATCATGACCTGAGCCAAAGTTAGATGTTTCACCAACTGAGCCACCCAGGCACTCCTACATATGTGTTTCAAATACCTTCAGTTCTCTTAGCCTGTTTGCTCATCTCTGAAATGGGATTGCCAAGAGCTTTCTTGCTCTGGTGCTGGTTTTGAGGATCAAATTAGCAAGGGTTAATGCTTAGTCCTGTGTCAGGTACATCAAGGATGTTCAACAATTGTTTGCACATTTAGTACTCTACAAATCAAGACATCACACCTCTACCACTGTTAAGGCTCTTGTTTATTCTCTTTTATAGCCTTTTCCACGGTACTGCAGAAGGCACAGAAATAGCCTGTAGCTGCATTTGACCATCAGAGTAAATGGAATCCCCATCTGAAACGAGCAAGGGTAGTTGGAAGAAGTTCTGTCCACTGCTTTGTCAAGGACTGCCTTCATCCCTGCCTTTCTAAACAGAAGTTTTATAAGAGACTGAATTAATTCCTTTGAGATTTTGACCAAAACATAGCAAGAAAAATACTATAAGATCCCTGAAAAAACATTCAGTGGAATGTTGGGACTTCATAACAACTGAGATTGAAACAAAAAGGAACTAATCCATCACTGTTATTTGATAATAAATCACATTTTTCTTCCTTATTATCCTCTAAATGCAGTCAGATTCTACCTTTGACATAGTGACATTGTTCTTCTCCCCCCCCCTTTTTGCTTTCATTTCTCTGAGGGGGAAAAAAATCCAACAAAAACTAGATTTTTATTTGTACATTTTCTTCCTCTCAACATAAAAAAATTGGATTTGCTGGTGAAAGGAGAGTATTTATGAATTGCAAAAGCATGCCTCCTGATAAATGCTTCATCATTTCTCGAAAATAAAAGCAATGAAAAAAATGCAATAAATCATATTTTTAGAGGATAAAACAGACAAACATCTTACAATATTAACCTCAGAGAAATGTTCTGGAGAGATAAAGTGGCCAGTCTCTGCTTATTACTATAGTTATCTTAGGTGGGTGGGTACCTGTTATTCTTCAGGGCTTTGGGGATTCTTAGAATAATCTCTACATTCAGTGCTCCCAACCCCCACCTTGGCTTCCCTTTCCCCACATCAGCAGAAGGGAATGCACACTGAATCCCTTAATGTAGAGAGGCCTCTTGGTATTAGCCAACAGGACAGTTTTATGTAGTGTTGACCCAAGCTTTGAGGCAGGCTTTTGGGTGTGCTAGTAGATGGCTTAAGTTGAATGGATGAGGTACTTAATGTTTCTGAGCCTCCACTTTCTCTTGTGTAAAAGGAAGATAATACACAGATCTGGTAGGACATTGTAAGAATGAACAGAAATAAAGCGTGTAAGGAATTAAACAAAAGGGTTGGCATGCTGCACAATGTTAGCTATTTGTATTATTAAGATCATGATTGTTTTTGCAGTTGGTTCTTTTAATTTTTTTTTAATTTTCTTTAAGCTTTTTTATTTAAACATATAATGTAACCCCACCACTCTCTGCCAACCCCTCTCCCGACCCACCCCCCTCAGTTTGTTTTATGACATTAAGAGTCTCTTCTGGTTTGTCTCCCTCCCGATCCCATCTTGTTTCATTTTTACTTTTCCTACCACCTTAACCCCCACCCCCGTTGCATCTCCACTTCCTCATATGAGGGAGATCATGGGATAGTTGTCTTTCTCCAGTTGACTTATTTCGCTAAGCATAATATCCTCTAGTTCCATCCATGTCGTCATAAATGGTAAGATTTCATTTCTTTTGATGGCTGCATAGTATTCCATTGTATATATATATATATACCACCTTTTCTTTATCCATCATCTGTTGATGGACATCTAGGTTCTTTCCATAACTTAGCTATTGTGGACATTGCTGCTATAAACATTCCGGTACACGTGCCCCTTCGGATCACTACGTTTGTATCTTTAGGGTAAATATCCAGTAGTGCAATTGCTGGGTCACAAGGTAGCTCTATTTTCAATTTATTGAGGAACCTCCATGCTGTTTTCCAGAGTGGTTGCACCAGCTTGCATTCCCACCAACAGTGTAGGAGGGTTCCCCTTTCTCCACATCCTCGCCAGCATCTGTCATTTCCTGACTTGTTCATTTTAGCCATTCTGACTGGTGTGAGGTGGTATCTCATTGTGGTTTTGATTTGTATTTCCCTGATGCCCAGTGATGTGGAGCACTTTTTCATGTGTCTGTTGGCCATCTGGATGTCTTCTTAGCAGAAATGTCTGTTCATGTCCTCTGCCCATTTCTTGATTGGATTATTTGTTCTTTGGGTGTTGAGTTTGCTAAGCTCTTT